>KB294182.1:354478-386653 GCA_000328365.1 Capitella teleta | reverse complement strand
TCTTTCAGAGGGAAATACATATCTATGTAGCTCAATGGTTGCGCAATTCTGCTGTAAATCATAAATTGAAGCATATACTATAGTTTGGCATCATGAACTATTATTACTGCAAATATGTTGTTTCCTTGATCAAAGTTCATCATTAGCTTAATTATTAAAAATTTTCCTTGGTCACATCTCTGATTGATTCTTGTTTTTTTTTTTTTTTTTTTTTTTGTAGATTTGATAATCCATCTGCATGATCAAAAGGCGTGAACAGCTTCGTGAGAAATGCCATTAAGTCAGCTATATTTATCGATATGGAATACTTGTTCACCACATAGGTGGTCCAAGTTGAGCTTGTTCGGGTGATATTTGATATTATCTGATTTGTTCATGTGTAATAATTATGTGGTCGATTGTTCAAAGGTAGAATACCTCATTCTCAAGAGTACTTTGCATAGCATTACAGCATAAGTATTATATGTTTATGTGTTTCGATTTCAATTCGATCAAGTGTCTGTTACAAGTAGTATACAGTTGCAATTGAGCAAAATCATTGATTCGTTCAACATTAAATGGAATTGTGAATGCATCGATACAACTTTTTGTATATACCCTAGGGTTTAGGGTTGGGGTTGTGACGTCACAACACCAACCCGAAGCCCCAAGGAAGTGGGATAGAAGATTATCATTATGGCTATTTTTCTCATTTCACATAACATAATTATAACATCTTTGGTGCCGAAGATGGCTCATAAAAAAAAATATACGGTGTGGGCTAAAAGTAGTCTATCTACTCCATGTTAACGAATTCAATGCTTATCAATGGCACTGCACTTTCCGAGAAAGTGTAGTAAAACAGGTCGTTGTGTATTAACCACGCAAAGATAAGAGAAATAAATACCTGGTATGGTTAGTCTAACATGTCATGCTGCTATTCCTGTCCTTTCTGTTCCAATCATATTGAAATTGGTGCCAATTTATCTCAATTAATAGAGCACACCCAGCGTTTGATGGTATTTTCATTTTTGGTGGCAAACAGGGTCTGGGACCGTGGGTAGGCTTAATTAGACTCATAAATATGGCCTCATTCACGTTGTATTGTTTTGTTTGAGAGTACTGTTATTTTGAGTGTAGCACTTATATCTATTTCTTAAAATCAAAACAAAGCAATCAGTTTGTATTGAAGCGTTATGCAACAAATCACATTCATGCATGATGCTCGTTCAGGGGCTCATCTAATTTACTAGTAGCTCAGTCTGCGATCACACTCCACCTGCATTTAAATTACTGATGGGCGAAGCTATATATTCGTGCTTTAGTTTGCTGAGAGGCTTAGGATTTTATCTTGTGTCGCGTACGTGGCTCACTTTTGTAAATTTTGTTAATCTTATTGGTTTAAAAGAAGACACAGCATCGTAGCACGTGACAAAACCTGACCAATCACATGTCGAGCTGCTCTTGATTGGTCAACTACCTGAGGGGGCGTCAATTGGTTATTCCTACTAGCCTATTTAACGATCGAAGATATTACTGAAATGGAGTGAGTATATATCCGGCTCCGAATTCGGCTCCGAATTCGGCTCCGAATTCGGCTCCGACGAATATATTCGTATACTGCTCGAAGCTTCGGATTCGGGTGTCGTTTCCCCTCCCTCCTTTCCAACAAAGGTTGACTATGAAACACGCCGAATGAGAAGCTCGTCTCAAAATCGCTCTATAATTATGTGGTAGATGACTGTTCAATTAACTTGGAGCCAGGAGATAATGCATCGAAATAATTATTGTAATTTGATATGTAATAAGAAGAACTTTGAGCACATTGGCGCAGTGAGCGGAAAAGAAATATAAATTCAGTGCAGAAGGAGGAGTATAATGGATCTGGATCAATGCTTTCATGCTGCATTGAAATCGATGCAGTTAACTCTTCATGCTGTGCGTTTTAGCCGAACACCCATTGTTAATTCTTTGGTATCTCATTAGTCACAACCAATATGTGATCCTCTGACGTGGCAATTCTCGAAATACATTCGACAAAACTTCATGTCACGAATAACAGGGGGAAAGTGAATCATGCAACTGACAGATGAGTTGAATCCATGCTAACATAACACTCTCATACAACGCACAGAGTTGAGGGCGGGGAGGAGGTTTGATTGGTCTACGTATGCTGACTCGCAAACTTTTTTCATCTCCTTTGATTGTGAAATCACTTTGATCTTCTAATTGGTTGGTTGTCACAGCATTTGCCTTTGTGGCTTTTATTTTAAGCCACAAAACTTTGAATGGATTTATCACTCGTTCTCATTTTACTGCAACAACACACAGGAGCTAGGTGTCTGTGCCACCTTAAATAAATGATGAAGTTTAAATTAGCTCGACAGACACAAAGAATGTGTCTCAAACAGCGGCTTTGGTGAAGTCTTGTATGCGTCCCCATATTATTTGAAAGATGTAACTGTTAACATTTAACAGTTAACCGTTAAGGGTAGATTGATAACAAAGGCGGCACTTTATAAAATAAATAATAATATTTATTTCGCAAATACATGCAATATTACATGGAAAGAAAGAAGTAATTATATAACAACTACAATCTATTGCTGGGTGTTAAAGCATGTGAGAAAACCTATGGCGGGAAACCATATGAGCGAGGGCCCAGAAGTAATGATCCTCAGGCATTTTGTGTTGTAATTGAAGTTTGATTGTTATTTATTATTCAACATGGGCATCCTCAATACATTCCTCTCATTATTTTTCAACGTTTCAATGCCTTGCCAGAAGAACTCGTTTTGAACCTAAACACGATTCAACAGCGCATATAAGTTCATTGTTGCTTGCAAAATGACCGTATTATGACGTCCTCTGATATTATTTTTTAGATTTCCAATTGTTTCTTGTTTGCTTGGGGTCAGGTCTGGAGAGTAAAGGGGGTGAGAAAGAATTTCAAAGTCGCACTTCCTGCCACTGGCCACCGCAATGTGACTGTTGTGCGAAGGCAAATTGTCCGGCTGAAGGCGCTGAACCCTTGATTCCCATTTCTCGTTGATTGCCGCATGAACTTTTTTCAGTAGTTAAATTTGGCATACTGCACCTTTGTTGGTAGATCCTCTCTCCAAATAGTCAACGTGATTCTTTTTTTTTTTTTTGGGGGGGGGGGGAATCCCAGATAACTGGCATCATGACCTCTTGGTCGTTCTTGATACCTTGACGTTTTGAGGGGTGGGGATCCATGATTTCGTCACTCCATGGGCTCTCGCTTGCTTTCAGAGTCATAGTGGAAAATCGATCTAGTTAGTTTTTCATATACATTTACGTCACGACGTCCCAGTATGCCGTGAGTCAGAACTTGATCAGACGCGTT
Source organism: Capitella teleta (assembly GCA_000328365.1). Taxonomy (NCBI): domain Eukaryota; kingdom Metazoa; phylum Annelida; class Polychaeta; family Capitellidae; genus Capitella; species Capitella teleta. The sequence continues at coordinate 383,307 of KB294182.1, read as the reverse complement.
GACTTTGGCAACCTTTTGAGATTTTGTCAACATCTTCAGAAACAAGCGAGCAGATAACATTTGCATTTTCAGATCATCACGAATGATTTGCTGCCGTGCTTGTTGATAGCCCAGTCAGACACCATAGTTCAATTAGCGAGATCTCTCTATTTTCTGAAACCAATTATTCGAGTTTTGCTGCTAGGGTATAGCAGTTTCGACTGTCACAAGCCATCCGACATGGTGGCCATCTTCAAGGTTTTTTTTTTCCTGGTTATATGGTCACCGCCCATCATTTGGTCATTGCATCAGATGGGGCTTGTCTTTCAAAAAAACCTTTTTTTTAGACGATTTCCTGGCCGTTTTTGTTACTCTGCACAAAAAGACTTATGACAGAAAGATACTTGACCGGTTGAATTTTTGTCTGAGAGCCCGAGAATGATATTGGTAGGTCAGTATGAGACGCTGCAAAACTGGCAAAAAGTGCTGAATCATTATTATAATTTTACAGGAAACTTTTATTGGTTGCTAGGCAACATGTGCAAAAGCACGTGAGAATCAGACAAATTTTTCCTATATCGAGGCTCATTACTTCCGGGCCCTCCATTGTATACCAAATATTCATTTGGCAATTGATACTAGTATAGGCCTGCTAAATTCCCGTAGTGGCCTTTTTGTTATTTTCTCTTTTTACTTTATTATCGCCATATTTGGGCTGTTTAAGGATAACTACAAGTAGTACTATTTTTTATTATTATTTTATTTATTTATTTATTTTTTTTTTTTTATTTATTTATTTTTTTTTTTTTTTTTTTTTTTGGGGGGGGGGGCTTATTTTACATCCGGATCTTGAAGCATCTGTGGCTTATGTGGTCCGAGGAGGTAATAAGGAGTTGTGTGCCTTTTTAACACAAGATTGGTAGCTGGCTTCTAGCTTCCTGTGGTCGGTGCCAAACCCTTTTGATGCGAACACGTTAACCACTCACTGCCACCTCCGGCCCCTATCTCCATTAAGTCCATGGATGTAGCCAACTGGGGGTATATTAGCCTTTTAAATCTTGGAACAAGATTATTTTAAGCGACGATAGAAATATAAACTTTATTCTAGACACAACTAGTTTAAAAAAAAAAGTGATACACAGTCCAAGGACGGTCACATGATTGACGGACTTAATGGATTGAGTTTGATTCATTCTTATTTGTTCAATCATATCTCGTGAGTACCTGTAATTATGATCTGTACATCCATATATGTACATAATACATCATAATATTAGTTGTTTACTGATACAAAAATTACAGTCGTGGCAATCCAATACGCTGATGGTAGGGGTAAGTAGCTTTGCAAAAGAAGACAGATTGACTCGGGGCAGAAATAAAGTGTTCGGTGGTTGAAATCCAATTCTTAGCGATGTTATTAATGTGCTCAGTGGTTGAAGTGGTGACTCAGCTGTCATTTTCCTGTTTTTCGCCGATTATGAGATGAAACGCTATGTCATGGCTCGATGTTCCGTGGGCCAGAGCGCCAGTCGACGTCTGCCTCAGACTTCCAGTTCTACTTTTCCTCGATTCTCTTCAACGAGGATTTTTTCATTCTAACATCTTCCCACCTTCGGACTTTGCTCTGCTGTCTTTCGCAACCCTTGCGCATTCCCTGTTTTCTTTGGCCTGTAAGTGTTAAGTTAATCAAGTACACCCCACCAGCCTAAGGCCTACTACTAGTGCTTGGTCTAACACACTAATTGTACCTAAATTGCAGTATGATCTTAAAGATCATTGGCGAATTTTTCAACAAAAACAGAAACTGACTTTCACCCATGTTTATAGACCTTGAAGGCTTGATAAGTTGATAAAACAAATGTGCTTAGCCTGCATGGCGACCTATAAAATGTGTACTTAGTATTAAAAGCTAGGGCCTGTATTTCTTTCAACTTCAACTTGGACAGTGACGTCATGGTCCAAACCTTGTTTTGGCCCACTGGATAAGGAGGTCACAACCGAGAACCTGGAAGTTATGGAACAGTTTCTGGTTCAACTAAAGTCTCGCGAGTTTTGGTTGTTAACTTGTTATGCATGCTAGAAATATAATGCAGTAATTTCTTGTCACAGGACAATTGGGCGAGACATCGTCCAAAGTCTCATGGTGCGTTTTTCATGCAACACATGTCTGGTCCAATCATTTCTCTGGTTTTGACGTCACGGTCCAAGTTGAAGTTGAAAGAAAAACGCGCCCCTAATTTATTGTAGCGATGGATAATCATTAATGATCCTTGGCTTATTCTGACAACAGCATATATGATATAAAGAGGGAGCATAAATAAAACAAAAAACTACATACATGCCAAACATACCAAACATGGTATCATAAATAGTGATGGGCAAAGCTTTGGCTTTGGACTTATACGAATATTGGCTAATTAGTTAATACTATATTATTTAACTTATTGGCTTAAAAGAAGGCAGGGCTTTGTAGCATGGGATAAGACCTGACCAATCACGTGTCGAGCTGCTCTTGATTGGTCAACTACCCCAGCGTTAATTGGTTGATCCTATTAGATATTACTGCAATGATATTCGGCCGCGTATTCAGCTTGACGAATATAAACTGCTCGAAACTTCGGCTTTGGATATTCCGACAAATTCAATATTCGCCCATCACTAATCATAACATTGACGAGAATGAATATCCATTTAACTAATTTAAGAATGTAAAGATAAAAACCTTCTTGCAGTTTTAAGATATGGTTATATCAGATTTAAGTTGTCCAATGCGAATTTAATTTTCAATAGATCAAGAGCTACAGCAAACATTGCTCAATGACAACACTCAGCAGTTCTGCTGTAAGCCTCATGGAGCAGTTTCTACATTTATATATCCAATTATAATTCAGACTGTCCCGGGTGTAATTGGATATATTTCTGATATCAAAATATCCTTTGACAAATTCCTAATGGAAACGTTTGATCTGTTTGCAGGTTGGACGTTGGCAGTGATATTGTTCTCTCTGCATACTCCTTCCCTCCTGGCCGTCTATCGCGCAGCCTTAAGCCCTGTACTCGTCTTGTTCTCTGCATGGCTCAGCCATCATGACCCCGAAGGTGACCTCTCTCTAGTGCTGCTGCAGCTCCTCCTCGTCCTCATCTTCATGCTGCTCAAAACGACCCTGCCCCCGGACGCCCCCCTCTTCACCAGGCTCTGCTCGTCTGACGTTCTGATCGTTGTCTGCTTCCTTCACCAGACGCTCATCTCTCATTCGAGCATCTTGCTCTACTCTCTGCTGCTGGTAAACGAGCTGCGTCTCCTCACCGCATCGCACAGGGTCATCTCACAACACCTGGTTTTTGCTTTGGTTACCACCAAGCGCCTGGTCACGCTCAACGTAAATTTCAATTTCCTCAAAGCACAATGGGCAAGGCTGCGTGTAGTGCATGTACATAGTGCTTTCTGGGCGCTCAGGGTCACCTTTGTTCTATTTGTTCAGTTGAGTCAGTCTCCGTGGCAGGAAGGAATGAAACAAGTGCTGAGCAGTAGTTGTGAAACAGTGGTCATGCTATTCGGCATGGCCTGTGTCATCTCACACATCACGCATTTGCTGCACAGGGCGATTGCTGCTTTCCTCTGCCTGGAGACAGATACGGAGGCTGGCAGTATGGGAGCCACATCCGGTGTGCTCTTCTTCATCTTAGCCTTGCAAACGGGACTGCTTGGCATGGGGCCAGAACAGAAGCTGAGCCGACTGTATCGCAACTGCTGCCTGTTGCTGACGGCCGTCTTGCATTTCACGCATGGCTTAGTCCACCCTCCTCTGATGAGCCTCAGCGCGTCACACTCATCCTCTCTGCACAGACACTCGCGTGCATTGCTCGTGGCTATGGTGCTTCTGGTCATACCTAGCGTGTGGTTACGGTGGCTGTGGGCTCAGCATTCTGTGAGCACGTGGCTGCTGGCAATGACGGCATTCAGTGTGGAGATCATCATCAAGACCCTCGTCTCTCTCCTCATCTACGGTTTGTTTATGTTGGACGCATACCTCTCCACATTCTGGGAGAGTCTGGATGACTACGTGTACTGCATCCAGGCCGCAGGCAGCTCCTTCGAGTTTATCTGCGGGATTTTCCTGTTCTGCAATGGAGCGTGGATCGTGGTGTTTGAATCGGGAGGAGTGATTCGCGCTGTCATGATGGCCATCCACGCCTACTTCAACATATTCATGCAGGCCAAGAAGGGATGGCGCACATTTGTTCTTCGTAGAACGGCTGTGCGCAAGATAAATCTGTTACCGCAGGCGACAGCAGAGCAACTGCGCGAACACGATGACGTGTGCGCCATTTGCTTCCAGGAACTGACGAGCGCTTGCATGACGTCTTGCAAACATCTGTTCCATGGCGTGTGTTTGCGCAAGTGGTTATACATACGCGATGAGTGTCCAATGTGTCACCACGCTATATTTGCACAACAGTGATCCACCTCATCATTTATCACGTGATTAAGTTATTTCCTTCCAATTGTTTTTACACTTGAATCTTGTGTTTTTCATCGCTTAAAATGCTCCTCAATTAAAACATAATAACACAGTAATTATATAGTTCTTGGTCTTCTTCATGACTACAGTAGTACCTGCGAATAACAAACAGTGCTGGATCCAAGAAAAAGTGTTCGTAGTTCGGGGGTGTTTGTTAGTCAAGGTTGGGTAAAATTAGGTCACTATGGTAACGCATGCTAGCTTTGCATCAATTCAGCAATCAACAATAACAGCAATGAAGTATAAAGTTTATTCAGAGTTTATTGAATCATTTATCTTTCAATAAAATCTGTAATAAGATAATCTCCATCGATGGAGCTGTAACTCTACTCCATCTTTTTGAAACGCGCGTCGCCTCCGAGCGTGAGACTCCGACGCTGAGCCAGCGCTCGCGAGTTGGCATGCTCCTCGGGGGAGATTGCCTCTGCTTTCTGCATTAACGCCGTCGAGTGACCCCGTGCTTACTCAAAAATATCTCAACGACGATTGGCTGATTTGACAATTTATTCTCGTATGAAGTGCAACATAACATACATATCAGCCTTAATCATTACCTTACAAGCCTTTAAAAACCACACTTCAGGTGCTATAGGCGCCGCGCACACGGCCGTCTCAGCAGAATTTTATTAACTTGCAAACAGCGAACAGGCACACAACAACAGCTCGCATGTATAATTACAGCAACCTATATACCTGCGAAACACCGTAGAACATCGTTAACAGTGTGCTGTGTGCATTTGCCATAAGATTTTTCGGGGTGTTCGCTGCTCAGGAGTGATTTCCTATTGGTTAACATGGGAGTGAGTTGCGTCCAAAGAAAATCGTTCGTTAGAGAGGACTGTTCGCTAGAGGTGTGTTCGTTATTCGCAGGTACTACTGTATCAAATATCAATTATAATTTATTCATTCTTTTTGAAATGTCAATGGACACAATGGATATTAGCATATTACTCTTATTCTTAATTGCATTCAAACCAGGTATACATACATACTAGTCTTTTGATCACTGATCATTTTGCGAGTCAATGACATTTGGCTCACTGTCAGGAAGAGATTTCAGCATGCATGCGAGATGATTGTTAATGACCGCACTCAAGTCACATGACATGCTCATGAGGCTGACGAAATTGTCCCTGTCAGAGAGCGCCCCCTGTGGTTGCGCCATGACATCAGAGAGGCTTTTCTGAACTTGACTGATTTTTTGGAAGATGCCCACGTCAAGAGGAATCTCCTGTTGCTTGGCCCAATTGGCAAACACCGCCAGCCAGCAAAAGTACTCCTGACTGCTAAAGTCTGGCTGAGCCACATAATCAACACCATTTTCAAAGAGGTACACCTCTGGTAAAACGTCCTCTGAAACCACAACGGCTTCAGTTTCTGCGGCTGGAAGGTCATCAGCTGCCAGAACAGCCGTGACCTCTTCTTCAGGAGGAGGTGGCAGCTGAGAGACAGGATCATCAGGAGCGTATTGGATTTCAAGGACTTGCTGGTCCATGTGGAAGGCCACCTGTTGGATGACAACCTCTTCATGAACGACCTGGTCCTCCATGCTCTGTGGATGCATGCGCGCCTCGTGAGTCCTCAATTGAGTCACGCGCTTGAATGATTCCGGGCAGTGCTGGCAGGCGTGGGGCCTGAGGCCTTCGTGTTCTCTGCAGTGTCTCTTACGGGCTGACACATCGCTGAACTGTGCTCCACACACTTTGCATGCGTACGGTTTCTCCCCTGGAAATAAGCGAATGATCAGCTGCTCAGCGCTTGAAAGGAGACTAACCGGAATGGATAATTCTGTGCCGGTTCAAGTCTGATTGGTGAGCAAACTTCTTGCTACACGTCGTACACTGAAAAGGTCGTTCACCTAAGGGAGAGATGTGGCATTCCAGATCCTGGATCAGTGGTTGCCATGGTTACCTGTGTGAACCTTCATGTGTGAGCGCACGTAGGACATCTGAGTGAATCGCTTGTCGCATACTTGGCAAGCGTAGCGCTTGTTGTCAGAATGAGTGAGAAGATGTCTCTGGTAGCAAGAGGCTTGGCGGAACGCACGGTTGCAAACCTAAACGGAAAATAGAGGGCCGACCACTTGAGGGGCATGTCAAATTACCTTGCACTCGTAGGCTTTCGTGTTGGTGTGCAGCGCCATGTGTTCTTTCAATGTGTTGTTGCTTGAAAACGCTCTGGAGCACACATCACATGTGTAAGCCTTGATTCCTAATGAATATTCATGAATTACTCAATTAAATCCTCTGTAACTCCACTTACCCAAGTGAATCATCTTGTGGCTACGTAGACTGGACATGCATCGAAAGTTCTTCCCGCAAACATCGCAAGAGTGAGGCTTCCATTCCGTGTGGATTCTCATGTGCAGATCCAAATTGCCTGAAGACAGAAATTGTCATCGCAGAAAAACAAGAACTAAGTAGAACCTCTCTGAGTGTAGCGCTTATCGCACATAGTACAAGCAAACGCCTTCTCTTTCTCCATTTCTTCTCCTGTAACTGCCCGACCAACGCGATCTCCTTTGACCTCATCTGCATAAATTAACATAAATTTGTGAAAAAACATTTGAGCAACAATAACCGGAGTGCATAGTGTTCCTGTGTTTCTGGAGAGTGCGAGAGTTGATAAACACGTGGTGGCATCCTTCCACGTCGCACGTGAAACGCTTCGACAGCAGAATTTTGGCTAAAGAAGACCAGAGTTGAAATAGACGAGCCAATTTTGTCAGCTTACCCTCGTTAACCAGTACAGTATCCACTGACTCAGCTGCATTGGGGTACGCGTGGTCCAACTTGGCATTCTTACGCGGCCTACCTGAAGAAGTGCTGAACTGTCAACTTGGAGGCAATAATCAACAAATAATCACCTCTACGCCGGCCTGGGACCTTATTGGAACCAGCGAGACTTGACGAAGAAGGCTTTGGCACGTATTCGGGATCTTCCTTGACCTCTTTCTTCATCATATCTGGGTCACAAAAATCCCTGCAGAAGAATCCCTATGAGAGCATTTGTAAGCATTGAATATATTGTCATAGCAACCTGAACTTCTGAGGGATAACTCTTTGCCTCGCAGGCAGCCGAGATGTCACGCGTTCAATGTCATAATCGTTGGCCTGCACCCCAATTGAGGACACTCCAGTGTCATCTTCAGTGGCCATTTCAATTCCACCTCTGAAGAGATAATTATATAAATTGTGAGGCGGGTGCGATTTGATACGAGTTAAATAATATTAACAGTGTTATAATTATCATTCATTCAAATGGAATCGATTCTGGAAAGCTCATTGGTTAGTATGACGAGGGTCAGGCCAGGTCAAAAGATAAGGGGTCATTTATATCATAATATCAAGACTCTTTAAATTATATTTCAATATGTAATCATGATCGACCGTTATGATGGCAGTAATCATAATGTATTATTATTAGACGAACCCAATACAGAGTTGTGTATCTTGCAATTGCTCGCATCCAAATTCGGTGCTAATCTCAAAGATGGCAGCTGTGGAAACAAAAATATCAAGTGATAACAATAATAGAATAAATTTTTAAAATAACGTTTCGACAGCTTCTACTTAAATAAAGGAATTAGGTTAATCAATTACGAATGTTTGTAAATCAATGATTCGGAGTTATCATCGCGAAAATCCGCAATTGAGCGGTACAAAGTAGTCGTTGCTTTTTGACGGACTTGATGATCATGAGACATCGACCCCCAACCCGATACAAATTTCAGTGGTATAATTAAAATCCATCGTTTCCAAAGAACGAACATATAGCTGACAAAAGCAGAGAAAAACAATTATATGCGTTAATACGTGAACCCACGATATCTCACAAAATGAAGATGGTAGAAATGCGCGATTAACTATTTCGATATCTTACATTCACATTAACTTTTCCAAGCGACAAAATCTCCACACAAAAATGTCATAAGCGGCGATCCAAATGTAGTAATTTGTGCAGTCGCATATATGACGCGGCACACCGAAAGGAGTCGCCTGTTGCAACAATAAAATTGACTTCTGTTTCAGTTTGTAGCAGATTCAATTTCCAGCACACTGATGCAGAAGAAAAATAATCCATATGTGGCGAAGTTATTGGTAGGATCGGAAGTGAGAAAATGTCAGGAAATTGAAAGGTGAGAAAGATGGAGTTCAAGACTGAGTTCTAATAACTCAGAAAACTCTCATCGGCGCACATGCCAATACAGAGACGAGTACCCTGGCTACGTTATTTTTGCGCAGTTTCAGAAGAAGCATACAGTCAGACCCCGCTAATTCGCCCTCCTCCATTCCCAAGGAAACTGACGGATTAAAGAAAAGGGCGGATTACATTTCAGACCATAAATTGATGAAAATTGCGTGTCATTCTAAAACCCCCAAAACCCATGTAATGCATTATTATAGTAGCATATACCATTAGGAATGAAGCTGGAGGTAAAAAGGATCTCACAAACGATCACATGAGGCCAATCAAAGATTTTTATTTTTTGAAAATTTCAGTGATGGTTGTCTGCTTCGTGGCATTACTGATTTATTTTTCTCTGAATTCATTGCACTGAACCATTCATGTGACTATATTCCTTGCTTGTTTCAGAGGTTATCTGGGGTCACGTGTCGTTCACCAGTTGCAGGCATGCATCCCACTAAGGAATTTCCAATGGATAAGTGCCTCTCTTCTGTGCTTCATCGCCAGCTTGGTGTCAGGACTGGTGTCAGGCGAGCCTCTGCAGGCTTCCTCTGTGATTCCAAAAATCCAGTTGCACAATTTCATGTATATACGGTATGCTGATATCAAAAAAGGGTGTCTATCTTCTATATAGATGCTCTATTTGCAGGTATATAAGTATATGTGTAAGACTATTCACTGATTGTTATGATATTTGATTGTAGTGGCTGTTGTTGATCTATAGTCTATCTTCATCTCTGAATGAGGGCCCAGGGACTCAGAGATGGATGACTCAACTGAGACAGCAAACAGCCATCTGATGATCTACAACAAGCATTGGCAACCTTTTCGAACAGTGGGCCATTACGCAGGAGCCAGCTAAATCCAACGAGTCGCAGCAGGCCCACCCCCTCCAACACAAAATAAACAACACAAATATTGCATATTTAATCTGCATATTTAAAACTGGCAAATGTAGCCTATTTAATTAGAATGAAAAGATCAAGTTAATGAGACGACTGGTACTCTCGACCACCGGCTAGACGATCAATGTCTGAGGTGATCAAAGAAGATGCCAGAGGGAGAATGTCATCCAAGTGTTGGTCAGTGAGTTGACTTCTACTCTTGCACTTCGCATACTTCATTTTGCTGAACAGCTGTTCGCAGGAGTGATTCAGCACATGCGCTAGCACAAAGTTCACAGCCTTGATAAGCACTCTCAAGACATCCACGATGGTAACAGACTTGGCACAGAGAGCCTCTTGGTGCACAATGCTGTGGAAGCGCTTGATGTTGTGCCAATAACCCAAGAACTGAGGGTGCTTCAGGAGTCTGTTCAGGAATCCCTTATCTTTGCCGACTATCGCGAGAGCTCTGTCTGTGATCAAGCCGCTCTGCTTGAATGAAGGCACTCTGCCGGTCTAGCTGTGACTTCAGTCGGGTGAATTCCTTGATCCTCTCGCCCTCTGGCATCTTGCTTTGCTTGGGGTGGGCAGTCCTGAAGGCCGCCTGATGTTGCTGACCTTGTTCACAGCAACAATGGTGCTGCAGATTAAACAGAATGGCTTCATGCCATACTCGGTGAAGAGAAAGTCTTCCCACTCCTTCTTGAAGTTCTCGTCCGCCATCTTCCTCTTCTTTGCGGGAGGGGTAGACATTGCCATTCAGAATTTTCTTGACTGTGAACTAAGACTTGAACTGCAAAATATGTACAGAGAGAGATGTTGCTCGATCTATGATGTGATGAAAACTTGGCCTGCAGATGGTGAAACAGCCCATTATATTCATCCCGAATTAGCAGCACTGCGCTCTGAATGGCTCTCTTAAAATTTGAGAAACCAACCATGCATGAAAAAGCTTTCTGATTTGCTCTTAACGAAGCACGCTGATTTGCTCTTAATGGAGCGCTCTAAATCGCTTGCCAAACGGCCCTTTCAGTTTCATCGCTCTCTCTAAATTTTTTCGATGCTCGAAGTGTTTGCGAGCCCATGTAATGTATTTTTTAAATTTTGTCCAAAGTGTTGCGGGTTGCAGAGAATTGCCAAGTGGGCCCCATCTGGACCGCTCGCGGCAGGTTGCCGTTGCCTGATCTACAGAATTCTGATTGTGCATGCATTCATTTACAGCTGCTGCTATTAAGGATGACTGGAATAGTATGCAAAAAGAGATCTGTGCCTTTTTACCCTTTCGAAATAGCTGAAACTGAAAGGCAGCAAATTATCCTCAAGGCTCACGACCTCATTTCTAAAACAGGTGTCAATAATCTCGCTCATCTCTTCTTGCTTCAATTTCTTCAGGATGTTAACTGAGTGCTCACTCAGTTTTGTTCGAACTATACACAGGTGTGAGATGGTTTTTTGTCAGTGAATATTTCATCAGGCGAGTGTATAATTGGTTTTGGCATTTATGAAGTGTACGATCAGATCCCATCCCGTGTTGAGTGATATTTCAACAACTGAAAAGTGTTTGCATTCTCACTCCTCATTGATAAAATATCATGATCTGAATTCTATAAAGCTAATAAATTTATTGTTCATTCCAGAAGTTACTAGTGCTCTTCTTCAAGTGCAGTGTTTGCTGAAGGGTCATCAGGAAGAAGTAGTTCTCGTCTGCGCAGGAATTGGACCTATTATGATGAAAACTAGGATAATGCGACCAAGGGAAGAGTTGTACTGATATAATTCCTTCGAAAGTATTGGCGTCCCAATAAAAATCCATTGATTGAATATTATATGAAATTTGCACTATATGAGGCCTTAATGACCAGAATTTAAAATCATCCCAGAAAAAAATTGATCCAGGAAAAAAATAATCAAAACTTTAATCAAGTGGTGTAGGATGCATCAGGACCAGTGGGAATCGACGAAAAAAAATAAAAATGATTACAATTAAAATATTAATATATATATATATACATGTAGTCCTAATTTCGGGGCTCACAATTTGAAACTCCCAAACTATGGGGCTAGGAAAGAAATTAAATTGGCCCCCTCCAGATCAATGAATGGGGCATATTATCAACCATATTCAACGAAAAACCAAACTATATGCAATGTGCTAAAAAATAATTGCACATTTACAAGCAACTAAATTATGAGCTGCAATTAATAATACTATAGCAAGGAATTACATGCACACAAATTAAATAGTTTGGGACAGTGAAATATGAGTTAAAGTGAATTAGGCGATTTTACATATGGCATTGGGTGACAACATGTAAACAATTTAAAACGTACAAGTAGCTTAAGCCATAAATGCACATTAAAAATCTGAAAATGAGTCAATGCAAGTTAGATGTAGCTTCAGTTATGCTTCATGAAATTATGATAAATATCAATGATGGACATTTTCACACTGACACATGATACTAGAAGATAGAATTTAAAAGGGACCATACAAGACTGACATGATCGTATGGCCGTAATCTCGGCATCTTGGTTCTAGGAATCCAGAGCAAGAAATGGAGCAGCAGGTAGCAAAAGTTTGGAGTGAGTCGCACTGATCGAGTGAGACATTCTCAATTTGGCCACAGAAGAAGAGTTGTTTCTCTGTCATGTACAACTTCTAATTGCTGCATCTTGATGAGTGATGAAAATAAACATATCAGTGATGAAGAATCTGAATTTTTTTTTTAAATACGGGAATTTACTTCAATATTGCCATGTTGATTCTGGATTGCCACTGAAAAATAAGGTCTAGCTGCATAACAGAAAGAGACTGTTGCAAATTCGTAACACCTCGCCCACTTGTCATGTGACAAGAAATTTAAACATATTTTTCTCTTTGAAGCTGTTCCACAACTTCCAGGTTTTCTGACGTCACGGTCCATGTTGAAGTTGAATGAAAAAAAAACAGCCTCCTGCTCGTTAGACATTGACCTGATACTTCATCGTGTAACACCCTGTTGGCCGCTCCGACTGGTGGTGTGGCCGTCGTCTGCTCGTTAGACAATGCTGATACTTGTTTTCTTTTTATCTCCGTAGATAATTATATGCGACTGTGCAAAAAACGGGAGCATATCGTATTATTAATCTTGTAAATTCGAACAATAATATCATTATGAAATGCATTATATCTGGGGGGGGGGGGGGTTGATAAAATAAATTATGTTTCATTCTCGTTATCTTTTTATGAGATCATATAATGTTGATTGTCGGAATACATCGTTCTGAGTTTATATATAGCATTTTAAATAAGGTATGCTCTCATTTCGTTCTGACCAATCACATCGCCGGAAACAAGATGGTTGGAAACATCTAAACAAATTCCTCCTTGAATCCTGTTCTTGTGAGTTTTGCTGGCCTTTCTTCTCGTTTTCTCCGTAAATTATCATCTCTAATTCTAACTTAGTACTGCCCAAATCTATTAGCCTGTCGTTTTTTTACGGAATATGCTCAGTTGCGTCTCTTGATCGTGCAATTTCATTATTTATATTACATTTCAATGATTTCTAATTTTCTATTTTCTATTCAATAATTACAATAACTTTGAATAACAATCATACACAATGATACAATGAATGAATTATCAATCATAATTTCATTGATTGACTCTTTCTTGACTTGTCGTCTGAGGCTGTTGACATTAGTTACTGACATTGGCAGTCACATTGTGACATACTTAAGGATTGTGATTGTCATGCACGGTTGTCTTTCAATGTAACTTCACTTGTGAAACAGCTGATTTACTCATTTAGTCACAATTATTGATTACTATTTACTGGATTACTCCGATTAGGCCTATTCCAACCATTCTTAACTAGTCCCAGTCAGGGTTGGGTTTTCGCCGGCAAAAACCTGTTTTTACCGAACCATGGTAAAAACCTGGTTAAAACCATTTTTAGCCGGTAGAAACTGGCAAATATGGTTATAATCCATTCGGTATTCAAAATTAACTTTTTTAAAGGTTTCCTTAAAATACTGATACATTAAGCAATATGAAGGCATTGAGAACTGCTGGGTAAACATTTTGAAAACTTTTATTAATAATAAACGACCTAATGCAAGAGAACGTTAAGTAGTCAATTAGTAATCCATCTCAGTACTGCCCATGCCACGAAGCATCCGGTAGCATGCAACTAACTTTGTGGCTTTTTGCAGTCCAAGGCGATTTCTCAGCTTGGTGTATATAGTTCCAAAGTTTGAAAAGATTCTTTCAATTGAAGCTGATGAGGCACACGCAGAATGAAGTTGGAAGTTGTTTTGACTTGGTACAACAATGTTTTTATTAGAAATATCTCTACCGTGAGTTAAGTGACACTACAAAACCTCCCTTCCCCAAATGAAGAGTAGAAAAAAGTTGAGTGAAAAAAACTAAATATGATGAGTGATGACATTTAAATGATGTGATAAATAGACAAAGCCTTGCTGGAATCCATGTTTAAAAAAGCATACCAGTCACTTGATTGAATTCTACATCACAGGTGAAGTAATATCTAATAAAATTATCCCTTTATTAAATAAGACTATTTTTTACCATTTTTACCGGTTAAAACCTGTTTTTACCGAGCCGGTTTTAACCGGTTAATACCATGGTTAAAACCACCCTCTGGCAGAAACTGCCAACCCTGGTCCCAGTGCCGGCTGAAATAGTATTTTGGTCACATAGACTATAGAGTAGAGTCATTCTACTAAGCGCAGATTTATGTTCTATATATCATTGCAATGTCTCATAATAAATGATTTCTGTATTTATGCAATAAATAAAAAGGAATAATATCCTTACAACATTTTGGCAAATTGTCGGGCAATTGCATTAATTATGGGTTTTTTTTTCTGATTGAATGTACATAATTCAATTTGAATTCTTCAACAGATATATGACATATAGTCTCTCCCCGGTAGAACTATAGGCCTATATACTGGCAATTGTTTTTCATTTTCAAGTTTTCTCTGCAGCCTGCTTATGGAGACTCCAAAGAAAACAACATTTCAACGTGAATTGGAAGCTAAGATGAAAGAGAGGAAGAAGAAAGGACTCTCTGTTGAAATATCTTCATCTAATGACAGTGAAGATGAACTGGGAAGCGACAATGGTACATACACTTTTTGCAACAATTCTTGAATCCTGATCTGTTTCTTCTCGTTCAGAACTTTTGTCGCATTTTAACATGACGTCAAAGAAAAACGATTGGTCAGCTTCTCCTCGCAACGGCAGAAAGTAACGTCACCGTTTCTCTCTTTCATTTGATTAAATAAATTCAATCCTCGTCAGGTCTCCATATGAAAAGTCTTCATCTCCTTATAGCTCACTGTTTGGAGCTAAAAAGGGGCTCCTAAGTGATGATGATGATGAGGAGGAGGAGGAGGAGGAGGATGAAGGCTTAGGCAAAGGCAACCTCATGATGACCATGAAAAAACCATGGCAGACGGCTGCTTTGCAGGAGACTGTGGATGCTAAAAAGTCAGTAATTTCTCAAAATCCATGGTGTACATATTTATTTATTTTTCTATTATTTTTTTTCTTTCTCTGCAGAAAGAGTCGCGCTCTGTCTGCTTTGGATGAGATTGCTGCTGGGAAATCAGGAAATACTAATGAAAAACCAAAGGAATGGCAGCCTCCAAGTTATCGCAAAAAAAGCGTGACATCCTCTCCAGAACCCTCCTATAGGAAAAGTCCTAGGACGGTTAAGGAGTTGGATAAGGATGAGGATGATGAGAAGGAGGAAAGGAGGATGGCACAAAGACCAAAATCTCCAAGTTAGTGCTTCAGTTGTGGATTTATTGCTTTGATAAATTCTGTATTAGACATCAGAGGTCGCAAGGCAAGTCTTCTGGATTCTATTGAGAAACAAGAAAAGCCGTCTCCTGTCCCAAGAAGGAAAAAAGACAAAGACCAGGAATCACCCCTCAGCAGTAGGAAGGAACGTGATGAAGAATCACCAAGGTTGTTAGCATCATCATATAATAATATTGGTATATGATTAAAATCTGTTTGCAGGCCAAAGCCGAGAGTGAGAGCAAAAGGAATATTTGATGATGATTTTGGAAAGAAGGAGCCTATTTCTACGACTCCCAAATCTCCAAAGTCAGCACATTCATCTCCATCAGTACAGAGAAGGAAATCCAAAAGCTCCATTGAGTCACCGAAAGAAAATCGTAAAACTGATGAGAAGAAGAGTATCCTGAATCTTCTTGTAGATGAACCCGTTGCAAAACCCAAGAAAAAACCCCGACG
This sequence comes from Capitella teleta, assembly GCA_000328365.1. Taxonomy (NCBI): domain Eukaryota; kingdom Metazoa; phylum Annelida; class Polychaeta; family Capitellidae; genus Capitella; species Capitella teleta. Next base: position 367,462 of record KB294182.1, on the reverse strand, counting down.
AGGTCTCTTGGCTTCATCAAGCTCAGAGTCTGAGGAGGATGAGGTTGGGTTTCTTAGCAACAAGGGACGTAAAAGCAGAAATGCTGCTTTTACATCGTCACTGGAGGAAGAGCGAGCGAAAAGAAGAGAGAAAAATGAAGACTCAGTTTTCATGCAGAAACCAACTCTGAAAAAGGGAAAAGAGAACGGGATAGGAGAAGAGGGTTCTCATCCTGTGCCTACACAAAGAAACGTGGTTAGTCTTTTGAGTGACCAACCAATTGATGACCTTCAATCCCTTTTAGCCGTCCTCACATGAACGTGAGTCATCTGTGTGTCGCGAGGTTGAGGAGGACCCCACAAAATACTCAAGGGTAGAGGATACTCCACAAGAAAAGTTAGTCCTGACATCTGTTGCTATGGTGATTAATTTTGCATGCTTTTAGGAAGAAATCTCAAACATCGGAGAAACAACTTCTGGATGACGCCATTGATTATGTGGAAGGAGCTCAACTGAAGGAAGAGAAGGAGAAACCGTGAGTCATGCTGCCCTCTTACACCCCCCACCCCCCAACGCCCACCACATCTAGCGCTATTTTTGTGAACATTTATCCAATTTCTGACTTTCCTAAAAATGACTTGTCATAATAATGAACGTTCTCTCTGATTTTAACACTTTTCTTAACTCTTTGCTCCTTCTCTCTTTCTCAATCTCTCTCATTTTTTGTTGATTGATCTAATTTTGCTTCTCGTGACCTCTGCCCTTTCCAGGCGACCTAGCAATGCTCCGTTTGTGAGTCGCAACATTTGCGAATGTTGCAAATCGAAGGCTGCTTATAAAATCGCTCTCAGGTAACCCTTGTGTAATAGGGTTTAATTAATTGAGAAATTACAATCCTTGACTGATCTTGTCCGCTGAGGGACGTTATGTCATTTTGTTTTATTCTTCTTCTCCGTATTCAGGGCTCAAGAGAAAAGACCAAAGTCATCAAAATTCAAAGTTCAGCCGCGATACACCAAACCACAGATTCCAGCACCTGATTCAGCCAGAACGGTTGACTTCAATAGCACCACAGACATCCGTGAGGCAGTGTATTTGGACTGGTATGCCCAGAAAATGGAAAGAGCGAAGCAAGAATTAAAAGAGAAGAAAAAGAAGGAGCAGGAAGAAGAAGAGAAGAAGAAAAAGGTGAGATATTAGTTGAGCATTGAGGGCGGAAGATGTAGAATGTTTATCTCCAGCAACAAGAAGAAAAAATTTTGGAAGCAAAAATGTCATTCCAAGCCTGGAACGAAAAGAAAAAGGAAGTGCTGAGCAAGAAAGCAAGAGAGAAAGAACGAGAATTGGAGAAGAAAAAAAGAAAGGAATTGGATGAGACGAAGGACAAAATAAAAGAATCAGAAGTGGTGAGAATAAGATGCATTTCTCGGCCAGAATTTTTTATCTCACTTCATTTCAGTCGTTTAAAATGTGGAAAGAAAACAAAGATGCTTATCTTCGAGAAAAAGAACAACAGAAGAAAAGAGAGGAAGAAAGGAAGATAAGAGAAGAGAAAGAGAAGAAAAGAATGCGAGAAAAAGACTCCCAGAGCGCCTTCCACGGATGGTACTACCTCCGCTTAAAGAATGCACAGAACAATCACTCAAATTCTTGTGTTTTATAGGAAAAGCAAAAAAGATGTGAAGATTCTTGAGAAGACTGTTGAAATAAAGAAGACAGAAAAACAGATAGAAAAGGAGAAGTTGAGAGAGCAGAGAAAGCGAGAGAGAGAGGCAGAGAAAGCATATGAACGATGGATTAGCAAAAAGGTTTGACTTCATCATGAATATTCATGAGCATTAATTATTCATGAATGTGTCCATCAGGAGCAGTATGAGGATGACAGACCCCACTCCCGCCATTTGGAGGATTTGGAAGCCTCGTCACGTCCTGCATGGAGTCCTGCCAGTCGAACCATACCTGTAGGTCACTGAAATCCAGCCACTCGTTTGATTCGGCCTCCTTCATAATAATATCACCGCCATCTTGGTTTATCTTATTAGTAGTCTATTTGCTCAATTTACGTGAAGAGGCACAAGATTTTAATTTATTGATTTATTATTCTGTTCAGAGCTTTTATTATGCGTGGAACTTTTTGCTTCTAAAGATTTTTAACCATATATATTTAGACATCATTTAATATTCACACTGAATGTTTTCCTTAATAAGTGATATAATTACAATCAGCCATCTTTATGCATATGTATAGCTATTTATCCAACTCATTGTTTCTCTCATAGATTGTTGTTTTCATTATTTTATATTTCCTCTTATTGTGGGCTATTATGTTGTCTTTCTTTTCTGCTTTCCGTCCAAATAAAGTCAAATACCTCAATATAATAAAATTCCTGCATTAACTAGCATGCACTTATTGTGCAGCATTTTATTTTTGGCTGTCATAGCTGGCTGTGAATGTATAATGTTGCATAATTATATTACCTACATATACTGTTACAATGGAAGGAGACGAGAATGTTTGATTGCGGAAATAAGGTACATAAAACACAAATTTATATTACTGTTTATCCCTGTATATGAGTGAAATTGTTTATCAGCAGACAGTGCCATTAATTATCTGGAACAGACATTGGCTGAATTTGAGAATCATAAAACGAAGTGACTGTTAACAGCAGCTGTCTATGCAGAGTGCCCATACTCCCTTCACTGCAATGATTTTTCGGAAACGTCGACAATCTCCGAACCTTGCCGAATCATAGAATGTGTGGCGGTTAATCCCAAGCTCATCTCCTTGTTACTGAAAAACTGTTTCAAAGGCCCTTTGAACTATTTGTGAGTCACTTGAAGAAAAAGTTTACAAAGGTTAATCTTTAGCTGGTGGAAGGTGTTTTTTTGCACCACTTGGTTCAAGATTTGGACCTCATTATAGGCGTTTAATCAGCATTCTCAATCATAATTAGAGATAAGGAAAAATCTGTTTGTTAGACTTGTGTCATAACATAAATGTTAATAGCCATTTTAATTGTTTTCATACTTGCAACCGTTTCTGACTTTAATAAAATATATACATACATATATCAGTAGATTTAATAAGATAAAGCCAAGATTTGATGAAAATATGAGCATATTTTATTAGAGAAAAAGAAATGACACCTTCGATGAATTCTATTTACATGAGAGAAACAATTAATGAAGAAGAAAAGAACTGAAGAGGAACCGATTAAATCACTAATTAAACCGCAATTGATTAGGCCGTTTGAATGAGGGGAGCTTTTATAAAAGTAAAAATGCATTTGATTCAGGTGAAAATGCACGAGGGATGAATTCAATGATGATGGAAGTGACTCAATAGAACCGCTTGCGCGCGTCTTCCTGACGCTTGGTGTAAATGATGAATCCAACCATAGCACAGACGCCAACGCCAATGATTCCAACAATGATGATGAGCAGGAACCTCCAGCCGGTCAGACGTGAGCTCATGAATGAACGCTTCTCATCCTCAACGTGATCTGTGAGTTAAAACGCAAGTCAACCCTCGGACTTATCTGTCCTTCGCAACTCACCTCTGGGAGGAGCAAACATGTCAGCCGAAGGATCAATGTTCTCATAGTCCTCAGCTTTCTCTTCATCTAAACCAATATCGTAGAGCTTCATTGAAATGATATCGTGATTATCTGGGAATTGACAGAACTGATCAACGAATTCAATTGTCAGTGGCACTGACCAGCCAACTGCCCGGTGGCGGCGGACGCCCCGAAGTAATAGCCAGTGGGCAATCTGACGCCTTCCACTGAGAAGCACTCCTTCCATGCGTTCTTGCCTTCGATGTCAGTTGAGACGGTGAGCTTCTTCTTTTCATAGCGAATAGCTATGTAAGTCTCGTGAGCAGACTTCCTGAAGTGAGATTCACATCCCGCTACTTCAGTGTGCGTTCCATCGCGGTCATGGTCATAATGCGCTGACCCGTTGCCCACCATGGCAGAGATGTACGGATGGCCGTGCTGTGTGAATCATATCATTTCACAGATGATCGATCGAGGCATGCACGGAACTCACGTTATGAGGGCCGTTGTGGTTGCTGTATGTATCTAGGAAGATACCGAGTCCAGTGAAGTAGTCTTTGCCTCCAAATACCGGACCTGGAATGAATCGTGGAATATCTGAAGGATGGAGCAGATGTTGACCTCACCAAGCATGAGTTTCTCTTTTGTGTACCAAATAGCGAAACCGTCACCAAAAAGGTCATTGCCAGAGCCATGCACCTTGAAGTGGACGTGTAGCTCCCAGTTGGGCACATAACTGCGCTGGAAGAAGGCAAGCAAATTCATGAGTACAAAAAGGGCAAAGTGCAGAAAGGTCATCCGCAGGCTAGAAGGTCTTACCAAGTTGTTGAAAATGGCGCCCTTTCTGCTCTGGTGATCAGGCGTCAGGCGCACGTATGAATTTGACACGATTGTGCTGCCAACGAAATCCCAACGCCCATCTGCAGAAGAGAAAAAACTTCAAATAAAAAATAAAAAAATGATTTCATCATGGCTATGTCAGTATGAGTAGAGATGCTCCAAGTTGAGATTTGGTCGAAGGTCAAAGATTGGAGTCCAAGTTGCATACTAGTAATTAATTAGTGGCGAGTAAACTCCCTGCTTAAAAAGTAAAAGCTTAGGTTCAGATATGAAGGAGAGGGGTTGGGGTGGAAGAGGTCATCTACACACTGTTTTTCGTCCTGATTTATAATCACCAATACAGGATCCAATTTATAGTAAGAGATCACCTCAAAGCACATGATCTCGACCATTACGAGACTTCCCGCCTGAGCACATTTATCAATTATTACTGAAAGGCATGCCCCAAGGCACAAACGAGGCTGTTTATCATAGACTGAACATGGAATTATGAAGAATATTATTCATCTTCAATCAGATATGCAATGTGCCGGTTTGAATCGCTATTAGAGCTTGAGCAGCTAATTGCCTCAACATACGTACTGGCTCGACCTCATCTGCATATACGGATCGGACGCATGTTCAAACGTTTTATGTAAAGTGGAGTGGAACTCCAATGAAAAATGGAAGCCGGCGCTTTAATTGAAGAAGTTGAACGTGTTGGCCATTGCCGAAAAATGTGATAATTACTGAAAATTTGAAAACTGAAGGCGTTGTGCGCGAAAGTAAAAATCCTAAAAATCACCTCTTTATGAATGAGATGTCACAAGAAAGGCTACTGAATACTGATCAATAGTGATTATAACTATGAAGTTTGTTTACTCCTGAAATCCTTTCTGAAAACTATATTGATGTTGGTAAAGTGATAACCACGAAACAATTATTTTACGTCTTCGCATAAAAGACGATTGATGCGTAACAGTAATCTCTCAGTTTCATTGTGTATTCAGCCCCGCTAAAGGAAGCGTCGCTTTCAAAACAAAAGACTCAGACGCTTTAATAGTAAATGGCATTGAAAAATACTGATGTTAGCTGTTGAGTGACCTCGATTCAAGAATACGTACCATATTGTCTTGGTTAAAAGCAAACTCCTCCTAAATAAACGCCCACCCCACCTTTTTAAAGGAGATATTGATGAATTCCCATGCATGCCCACTAGTGCCAAGGTGTTTTTAGCAGCATTCACAGTGCTCACTCTCTCCCTTCAATTATTAAAGTGCAGAGCAAACATACAGCAGCCTCAGCATAAAGTCATTAGTAGTACAAGTGACCTTCATAGCACACAGAGGAGCTCAATGCGCCTTTTACACTTGCCGCCAATTGATTTTCTAGTATGAGGCTCCCAGAGCAAAAAAATATTATATTTAAATCATATATGCTAATTATTATGGAATTCTATTTTGGGAACATTTCTTCAACAACCAGCCCTAGCATCTGCACGTATCATAAGTTGTCTCCAGCTAATCAGGATCTGATACATAGTCAGGTGACCAACATAGGGGTGTGGTAGTACAAGCACTCCTTAAAGTTCTTATAAGAAACACAATTGGCATACTTATTTTAGTTGTTTAATTGATACTTTTAGTTATTTGATTCATACTTTTAATTTTAAAGAACTAAGTTTTGCCTGCTCATGGAATATCCATTGAGTATCTGTCTTGGGAATATGCCAATTGGGTGACCTGTCAGTAATTCCTGTACTACACATAAGCCAACTAGTATTACAAGCAGCCGCCTGCAAACACTTCAGCCATGCTTCAGCAGGATAGTATTCGTCAAATTCGTGGGTTTTAACAATTTGTGGAGTGGGCGTGTAATCGACGCAAAATTGACATGCTCTCAGCCTCCTCTGCCTTAGCCCACTGCGTGTGTAACCAAGACAATACGGTACATGTACCAGAATCATGAAGTTGATCAAAATTTGAAAGATGAAAGGGCGCAGTCACTGAGGGAATGGGGGAGTGACAACGCCCGGTTGAAAGTAGCAGTGAAAAGGGGTTGGGGATGTTGGCTAGGTTGAATGGTTTTTGGAGTCAGCAGTCCTTAAGGGGGAGGGGATACACAGAAATCACTCAAACCTGCATCGCTTCCCGTGTATGATGTAATGTGCGGGTTAGCTTATTGTTTTACGAGGATCAGAGACTATTAAAGCCTGTTTTTGACGTTGTTGACTATCTCCTTTAGTGCTTATTATTTCAACAGTCACATCTTCTTCCATTGCAGTTTTCTTGTGAACAGCACTGATTTTAATCACTTTCTTGACCTTAAACCATATTTAAAATTGATCAGACATGTACAAATATAGATTACAGTAAAATTGCATTGCATTGCAGTATACCTCAAATCAGTCATGAATGAATAGTAGATTCAAAGCAGACTGATTTTTTGAGGATTTTATGGGTGTGGAGGTGTTTGCCTGAACAGGTTTATGACCAGATTCAGATTTAGGATTGGACAATTTCTCTAACTTGCTCTCTTCGTCCTGTGATCACCTTTGAATTTTTACATGTGCAAAGCACAGCTTGCACCTCATCTCCACAAATATTTTCTTATTCTTCACCTCTTCAACTTCATACTCCATGAAATTACCGATTTGCCAGGTCAAAAATGTGGACAGCTGAGCAGTTGAAGGCATTTTGCCCAAAAGCGTCTGAGCGACAATTTAGGCGTGGACAAGGGTAAAGTACAGGCTGAACAAAGTTAACAATTCCGAGAAGTGGATGACCATATCTTGTTCGGGAGCTGTTTATACAACTAATATTCTGTGTAAGTTAACCTCCATGAGTCCATCAAAGGAGCTGCAACCTTACTCCATCTCTTTGAAGCGTGTGTCGCCTCCAAGCGTGAGACGTGGCTTCGTCTGCGACTCCACTGCTGAGCTAGCGCTCATGAGTCAGCAATCAGGTCCGGGGAGCTTACCTTTGCATGCACAAGGGGTCTTACCAGTGAGCGAGCAGATATGGACAAAACTCAAGGCAGTGAATGCTTTCTCTCTATATATATAATATCAAGGGAAGTCACTGATTCGTGCCAATCTTGGGACGCTTGCCTCGAAAGCAATCTTCTCTTCAAAAGAGGGAGCCGAAACTTCGGATCTGGCAAGATCACCAATAAATGAAACGATTGACACCAGTAATCTCGTACAGCAACGCCTAATTACTAATTAATTGGCCAAAAATCCAATCAGTTGCAAAACGACTAGTTACGGGTACGATGCATCCATTTTGTCGGACCGCAGCAAATTTTCAGCCCGCAGCAAACTCACGATCGCTAAATGTTGAAATAAAATCCTTAAAACCGGAATGGAGCTGCAAAAGTGTAGAGCTTAGGATACATTCTTAATTGAACAGATTGGCTTTAGAGTGAAACATCCTGTGATTCCTGTCTGTAACTGTCTCTCGAACAATAAAAGCTATTCTGAGAGTCAAATTGAGCATGAAATAGACTAGAAAAAGGAGTTAGAGTTGAAAAACACATTGCATTTAAGTAAGTTGATTTGACGGGAATTAGTAGACGACACATACAGCGCCCTCTGGTGTATATGTTTAGAATCGTTTTATATACCTCACAACATGTTGTGTTATCTATCTAATAACTTTAGAATTTATAACCAGAATTTCGAACTATAAAATTATATGAATATTGTTATATGCATGGAATTATTTATAAAATCATACTGCTGGACTGATCTCTATCGAATGAATGCTTTGATTAATTTCAATTGCATTTCTCAGCTGGACTATTATTGATCAATCACTGAGCGGCTTGTTAAGGTGAAGGTCGAATGCTGCAGCCATCGTACCCGTTGCTGGTCGTTTTGGAAATGAACACATTTTTGTGCAATTAATGACTAATTAGTAACTTCCGGGCAGAGTTTGTGGTGTCTATAGGTTCATTTATTCATAATCTTGCCAGATGTGAAGCCTGAGCTCTCTCCCGTGAGGGGAATGTAGCTTCTGAGGCTTTGTTATTGTTATTCTGAGAAATCAGTGACTTCCCTTGATATTATTATATACTGTCTAGAAGACTACATAGGCATTCCATCGCCCACTGGTAAGACTCCCTGTGTTTGCATGCTGCGGTAACTTTTAGCGCCATCTATTTTTAGATTACAAACATTTTACTCATTCTAGTCCGTAAAGTCACTGTATAGTGTATGAATTTTAAAGAATGGCAGAATAACACAGAAAAAGGAGTACCCAATGCTAGTAATTAACACGTGTTCGGTGTTTTTACACAGTGAGCAACCACTTGTTCGATGGGGTAGTGCAAGTAGCGTGACGTAAACGTATTAAAATACAAGTCACAAATTTCAAGAATCTTGGAGGCATTTTTGCGAACCATGCTACCTGCAATATATTAAACTAACCGCTGTATGGTTTGATCAGCGAATTTTCTTTCTTCAGGTAATCTTTCGTGTTCCATTCAGCAACACCACTCAAGAAATTCAACAAAAACAGGAAAATAGCGAAATAAATTTCGGCATTCGCCATTTTGCCACGCATCTATTTCCGTTTCCGTGCCGGTGTAAATAGATCTCTACGCGCGCGACATCGAAAAACTGAGCACTCTAATTTAAGGAACTAACAGTGTACAATGCGTATTCCAATAAGATCATTAAATCAATTTAAATGAAAATATTATTTCAATAAATTACAATAAGCAAAAATCATGGTGATTATTTGCAGTAAACATACCCAATAGTATAGAATGCGGAGACCAACGTATAGACCCTGGAGCAGATTGTAATTACCCAGAAACGGCTGGCTGCAGGAAAAATGGCTTGCTGCTTAAGCTGCTCCACTAATCAGAGATATCGGCTCAGCATTCAGATTGGCGGCTAACAGCGGCTTGGCAATGGTTGCTATGTCAGGATATATATATGTATAATGATGCCATTACTTACTTACTTAGGCTTACTTAGGCGATACTGATCGCAGAGACAAATGTCTTCCGAGGATCAGATCCAGATGAAAGATTTGTAAACACTTTCTTTTCAGACAGGGTTGTGCACAGAGGTGCTATTTTTCCAAAATTTATCGAGGCGGTTTTTAAAACTGTTTAGTGTTGGGGCTATGACAACATTTTCTGGAAGTGAGTTCTAATCATTAATGGTTCTATGACTGAAAGTGTGCTGTCGTTGGGATGTTCTTGCTCTGACCTTCTCAAGCTTCTTGCAGTGCCCCATTGTCTGATCGTTTGTAGCTATGTTAAAGAATTTTGAGGGTTGAATGTCATACGATCCTGTCAGAATTTTGTATATTTTGATCTGATCTCCTTGTCTACGGCGGTGTTGCACTTGAGTCAAGATATAGTGCATCCACTGGGTGCCCCTCGTCCATGTAGGCAGTCCATTCTTCCACGGCCAGCAGTAGCTGTAAGGTAGTCGATCTTTTTTGACGGAATTTATACTGTGAGTCCGTGAAGAGGTTATTTGAGTCCATATGTTCTATGACAGCCTCTCGTACAAAGTGCTCCATTACTTTACAGATGACTGAGGTTAAACTAACCGGGCGGTAGTTTTTGGGTTTGTGCTTTTTTCCCCTCTTAAACAGAGCTGTTACATGTGCAGACTTTCACGCCGAAGGTAGGACTCCTATGCTTAAGCTCGAATCAAACAGCATATGCAGCGGTTTACTAATTTGGCTAGCTGTTTCCTCAAGTATTCTTGGGTGCATGTAGTCCGGGCCTGGTGACTTTCCTGGCTTCAGTTTTTTTAGCTTCTTCTCCACCTCCACTTCTATAAACACGACCATATTAAGTTCCTCTTTAATTTCTGCTCTCTAGCCTCTGGTATGGGTGTATCTTTTGGTTCCTTGGTAAAGACGCTAGCAAAGTATTTGTTTAGCAGGTTTGATTTTTCTTCATTGGTAGATGTCATCTCTTTCTTGTCACCATTCACATACAGATCTTGAATTTTCTCCTTTATTTTTGTTCTTCTGTTAACATACCTTCAGAAGGTCTTTGGATTTTCTTTTGCTGTCAGGGCAATCTTTTAGTTAAAGGGATGGGGAACTGAATTTTAAGTGATGTTCTATTGACTCATAGCACCAATTGATAGTATTCTGTGCCAAGAACACCATGCCTGAGGCTGAATGCAAGCGTAACGAAATAATGCATTCCGAATATCAAGGTTATTGCGCCTATGGGAGAATGGCTTCCATTACAAAGTTTAGGAGGCAAACGTCAGATGAGGGCTTGCCGTAATTAGTCCCGTTTCCCTCGTGAAGGTATCGATTTCAGCCAGTCAGAGCAGACCATCTTCGCCATAAAAGGACATCTTTGCGTCAGTATTGCGCATGCATGGTGCACTCTGGCTAACCTTTTTACTGTTTCAGGACGAGAAACCATGGTAGGTGTCCTAGAAAATCGCTTGTTAAAATAATAAAAATAGCGAAATATATATATACATTTTTTTTTTTTTTGCACCTGACTGGTGGCAAATCGATTATTCTATCTATTTCCGAAAAAAAAAAAAAAATATCCAAAGGTTTAGTTGCAGGACACGCTGATATGACGAGGCCATTGTAAGAGGAGGAACTCGGTCTTTAATCACAGCGTTGGCACCATATAACACACGTTAGTGTTGGTGTGCTGTAAAACACCAATTTCCTTTCCTTAATCACAGCGCCTGACGTCACACATGATTGGCAATATGTCTCCCGCAATTTTCCTTGTGTGGGCCAGGCATAGGTGTCATTTTTGGTGCATCAAATAACGACTCAAAGTCCATTTTTAACCAGTTCTCCCTCCCTTCAACACAAACATGCACTACTCTCTGCACGTGGTACTTGTGTGGTAATTTTGAGATTGGATGATTTCCAAATCCTATGTCTCACTCAATTACGCTCTTTTGCTTGACTCAAGTTCAAGAGGTTTAGGGCGGTTCATAAACTTCAATAACCCAGTGGGCACAGTGACGTTGCCTTGATGTCATTTTTAGGTCGTACTCTGACGTCATTTTTTGGTCAGAAGTGAAACACTTTTTCACGTCGCATCAACGTCAGAATCTCGACGTCGTTTCAACGTCATTCCAACGTCGGAATGACCTGGAATGATGTAAATACGACTTCGAGATTTTGACTTCAGTACCAAGTCATTCTTTGGTCATTCCGACGTTGTAGTGACGTCGAAATGTCCTAAAAATGACCTACAAATTATGTCGATAAAGTGTTTGAATAGTGACGTCGCATTGACGTCATTTTCAGGTCATTCCGACGTTGGAATGACCTGGAAATGACGTTAATAGACGCGACGGCAGTATATCACCTAGAAGTGGCTACTTTCCTGAAGATATAGCTTTTTTTTCTGAAGATATAAATAACATTTTCAATAAAAGAAAAAAACATTTTCAAGTGAAAGTTGAAAATGTTTTTTTCTTTTATTGAAAATGTTTATTGGTCAAAACATAAAACATATGTGGAGATAGAAGACGACCTCCACCTCCTTGTTTTTGAGGCGTGTATTTGAGGTGGAGGCTGATCTCGTTTTTGACCACCTTCTCTGTCGTTCCTCCAAAGGCCATCAAAACGCTATCTGCAATGAAAAAGAAAATATTTATAATATAAATAAATATAATTTGTGTGGTCTCCAATCTATCTAGTATGTAAACCGAAGGCCTCAGCCAAATGGACGCTTGTCATGGCTGTTATATGCTATATGCATATATGTTAGTTAGTTATGACAAACGAACACAAACGACATGGCGATGTACACACGTGATATTCCAGTAGTACAAAACAAAAACACCAGGAGGGCGACACAATCGCCAGAGATCATAACGCGACAAGAGGGGTGGCGACACAGTCGTCACAGTCATTATGTAACATACAACATCCCTCTCCTTACGATGAGCACAGACGGTCAATCGTCGTAACGGGTAGGGCGCTTCAGTGGACGTCCATAGCGTGAAATATGCTGTGTCGGGATGTGATGGCTGGATGGTACATGAACCGTAACTGCACACGGGGGTGGAGTCAGCCTGGGCTTGACTGCTGCAGGTTGGCGCTCTGGGGTGTTTGCGCTGCTGTTGTTTGCGAAGCGTTTCCGGATCAGTGTGCAGTTTCTTCGCAGCTGGCGACTAGTGGTACTGCACTGAATGGTATAGGATCTTGGTTCTGGTCCTACGCCAATGATGATGCCAGGCGACCATGTCTTTTTGGCAGCGTCCTGGAAGTAGATCGGATCATCAATATTGTATGATGCTGGATCTTTACCAGTAGTCTCTGGTTGTTCTCGATCTGTGCGAAGATTGTCGTTGTTGGGTCCGGAAGTTCGGATGGGCAAGTTGGATGGCACCTTGCGTCCAAAGAGTAGCTCCGCGGGAGATGGTGTATTGCTTCCCAGTGGGGTTGTTCTCAGCACAAGCATTGCATAGAGATGTCTATTCTCCTCTTTTTTCATGATAGCTTTCACTGTCCTGATCTCTCTCTCAATGAATCCATGCGATCGTGGATGGTGTGGCGAGCTCGTGATGTGGCAAATTCCATGTGCCTTCATGAGCTGTTGATAGGCCTGGCCAATGAATTGCGGCCCGTTGTCGGAGATGATCGTATTTGGGATGCC
>KB294182.1:243334-333662 GCA_000328365.1 Capitella teleta | reverse complement strand
AAATGAGGCGAGGTCTATGGCATTTTTTGGCATTAGGGGAGCTGGATGTCGCTGTAGTTTATTCCTGGCCGCCTCCTCTGCTTTCCCAATGAAGCCATCTTCGCTGTCGCATTGAGATAAATCTACTTTATGATGGCTTTAACTCAAAAAGAAGAAGAAGAAGAAGAAGGGAAGAAAAAGAAACGGAAAAAGGGATCGCAATTAATTTTCTTGTGCCGACGCTTTCGGTGGACATGCGTTTTTAGATCTGTCTCATTTTTGATGGTTTTCTACGAGGCAGCTGCTGCGACAGAGCTCCGCTTCAACCTATACACTATCAACAAGTTTTTCTCCTTGATGTGATGCTTAGAAATCGCCAGATTATGTCGCGCCTCTTACGCAGCGATGGAGAATTCTCTTAACTTGTCCATTTGCTTCGTTGAGGGTTGCATAATCAATGAAAGGGGGCGGGGGTGGTGGAAGAACCACGCGAAGAAGGTTTATAATTATTATTTAAAACATCGACTTCCATGAACATACTTGTATAACAGATGAGATGAAGTTTGTATCAATGGATATTTTCAATTCCTAAATCTTTAATTTGAATTCCAACGGTCCAATCGAGCTATCATGTTGGTAAACAAGGTGACCACCGAATCATCAATATTAATAATAAACTTTAATAAATTATTTTTTTTTGTAGTTTGGCTGAGTATTTTGTTTCATTTAGCCATGTTATAACAGCATGTATGTTAACAGTCCTTATATTTGTCCCACGAACTTTGACCTTTGTGCCTTAAACTAGACTTCCTGGAACTGTGTCAGCAGGATTTATGAGATTGATGCTGTGAATGTAATGCATTTGATTTGCGTCCAATAAGAAATCAGCAAATGTGTCACGTGAGCGACGCTAATGTATGCTCCGTTGGAAGTTCTGACTGATGTTCGTTCCTTAGTCCCTTCAACAGGAAACAATTAAGGCCCAGATTCGGAAGCGGTGATTTCGTTCCTTATTTCAATATGTGACTTGTTTTCGGCTTTTAGCATTTCGTTCCATATAAGATGTGTACACATTCTGGTTCTATAAATGTTTCGCTGAATTCGGTTCTAGCAGGTTTTATATTGCCCTGTTTCATGATAATATCGATCAAAGCTTTTCAAATAGTGAAGATTCATGTATTCTGGGATGCGCAATATTTCTATCTGTTGATATCATAATCAAGAGGAATGAGTTTTCTGGGTGAATACCATCGAACAAGGTGCCCTCTAATGCTATATGCATGAAACTATACTATATGGCGGATATCGAAATAAAATCACCTCCTATAGTGCACACGTACTTGTAGTTTTAGTTTGATAAGCTAGCACTTGCTTTCAATTAAAGGGAGAGAGAGTTGACTTGTATTTTTACGACCGTGATTTATTTTTTTGCTTGGAAATCGCTTCTCAAATTCGCGGAGATATCAATCCGATTTTGCCTTCACAAGACTTCTAATCTCGTTGTTTTATCGTAAGTTTTCCAGAAGCAAATTAAGTTACAGATCCTGCGTTTCCTGAATACATCCACTTTTGACTTCTGGTAAACGGGATTTATAAACGAGTCTCATCTATTGACCCGATTTATTTAGCGGATAAAGCGAGAGCTATGAGGGCAAATAAGCCCAAATAAGGGCACAGGTTTTGTTCTTCTGGGAAGCTGTGAGCTTCTCTTCATCTGGGGTCAATGCCTTTGGTTGCTTCCGTCGGGAATTTGGGAGGAAATCCCGCAGCATAAAAATTCACGCATTGGTGCCTATGCCAGTGCCTATATGCCTATGCCAGGCATGCGTGCTGTGTGACAATATTCGGATTCTCGTAGATGATTCAGTCTGTAATATATTATGTAATATTATGCGGTAGCACATTCAGTGCTCAAAGTGAGGTTATCATGTAGGTTATTGAAACGTAGGTCACTTTCATTGATTGTTTGTATCGATAGACTGCAATATTTTATTTAAATTTCACGCGATTTCTGCGTGCAAAAAAGATTGATTGATTTATCTTACGCTGATTTGATAGAAGGGGACAGTCTTCCTTCATATGTGGCTCGACTGATATAGGTGTAATCTCATGAAGTTAACACTCGTATTCAGCAACATTGACGTCACAAAATCGTTCTTTATTATTTCACCAGAATTGCATAGAAATTAAGATCCATCTGCGCCAGATGTTACAATTTCATAAATATTATGCGACCTATTTATATCCACGTAGAGTGCATTCAATGTCACCATCGATGATGTAATGTTATAGTGACGTCATTGTGAGTGCGCTTGCATGCAAACGTATTCGTGGTAAACAAAATATCTCGTCAGCGGCAGTATTTCTTGCGACCCGTGTGAGCCAGGGGCTGCCATATAAGAACGAGGCTCGTCGACGTCTTTACTTTGCTTCGGGGCCAAATAGTGACGGGGACCTGACAGCAGCTTATGGTGACGTCTTATCATAAGAAATAAAGTCTGTAACGTCGTTAGATTTCACGCTATGTCTGCGCGTCCAGGGCCGAGATATCACTTCTATGCACTGTGTCGCCAGCGTGAGATGAGCAGGAAGACCATCGCCGAGTTCCCTTTTGATTGAGCGCAATCAGCAGATCTTTATGCTGTACTAGTTCCCGAAGATGCAGCCGACATGGATACTCGTCATAAGAATACTCGGATCGCACCACCAATGTACTGAGTTAATCCGTGTAACCCCACATATTTTGTACGTGTATAGGTTGAAGACAAAACCCGACAACTTTTGATGAGGTCAAAATCGATTTGAATCGCTTCTAAACTTATTATTTATGTATGTAAATATATGTGTGTAACTGAACATGCATTGAGATGGATGGCCACATCTCGATATGCACCGGAGAACCTGGATGATGAAAATGGCCCCTTTGTGACGGTAAAGTTGAGAATCCTGTTGGCACCCATGTCAGCCGTTTCCTTGGTGACCCAGGAGACCGATTTGTATAATTATTATTATATTAAAGGATATAATTATTAGAATTGCGTGACTGTCTTGTCTAATAGTACTAGTATATAATATCCAACCATAATATATACATTATACACACTACCCGGCTTTGATCGGGGTCGCGACTTCGGGTTCTCATACTTTCATCATTGTGGGTGCATGGTACTGTATTCGCGCTGAATACTTGACACTCATCGTTCGTGTCGTGAAAATAGTTCGTAGAAATTGAATGTACTTTCGATTCCACACAGTACGACGCTGTGGTTTCGCAACTCCCGTGTTTTGTTTAGCGGGTTTACACAAAGTGGACTAAGCTGGCACCAAAGCGAGGCTGTTGCGTTGCCGTTCTTACATGCAATGGAGATGGATTGCCGTAACCTTTGACCCAACCGAGATCCCTCAGAGGAGGTATAGAGGGCGGCATACTGGGGGCAGGGGTAGGCGTGGAAGACACTGATCTTCCCGATTGACTGTGTACTTTGTCTTCTGTACACTCTAGTCCAATATAGTATTCGTATCAATCTTTTAGTTTTTTTTTTCCTCATCGCCGGGGCTTTCGTCTGAAGCCCTATTTAGTGCTTTTCTGCAGGGCATGCTGGGATACACGGTGGAGCCGAAAAGCTTTCTTCGGCTAATGAAAAGAGTGGATCGCTCTATAAATCTAAACATATTCCTCAATATAGCGATAGAAGGCTGAGACATAGTTCATTCTTATAGCAACATTGCTGTCATGTGCTTCATTACATTGCGGCCCATATGTCTGCGTTTATCCCAGGCCTTTTAATTCCCACCCAGTCATGGTATCTCGTGTCTCCTGGGCGTCTTTTGATTGCTTGAATTGTCTGGTGTAATGTCATTACTTCTGGTGATGTTTATATACTTGTGTCACTGTATGGACGTAAACAAACCACAAACTATGCACTGCGTTCTGCGTCAATGTGTGTCAATGGGAACATGGCTCGTATAGGGCATGCCTATTAGTGACCACGGGTCGCAATGAATGACTGAATTCCGTTCCTGAGAAGTGCAAGCAGGGTTGCCGCAACACGCCATCCCGCAATTGAACTTGATCATCTGGGCTCAACCAGAAGAACTCGCTCCTTTTGCAACTATCTTTGCTTCGCTTCGCTTCTATTTTTTTTTTTTTTTTTTTTTTTCTGGCTGGGGCTCTCGTTCCAACAGTGGAGTGGACTGATGCATTGGTTCTCTGAAGATGTGCACCTGACCACCTATAAAGAGCATTGCGTTCAAGACATGTTCTCCATTAGCAAATGATTCTTTTATCTCTTCAATCATTCACCATCGTGCAATCGGGTCGACATTCTTTGGTTGTCCATTAGTTTATGAAAGCGTATATGGGCTTGCAGCTGTATAGAAGAGACATTCTAAGCAGAGCATGCTTGAAACAATTGCTCGTTTTTTTATTGTCCCCGTGTTGCTTTGTGCTGTTATAAGGGAGTGGTTTGCTTTTTGGTCGCCCACTGAAAAAAAAATCCCCTTCTTGCTATATGCGGAGCTGTATCAATGTGACGCACATGGCTAAAAAGACATTCCCCCATTGACACCAGAGGTTGACCAGAAGAGTTCAAGCGCCGGGCAAAATTGGTCACTAGTCGTGTCCAGATCAAAGCACGCCACTCGTCGTTAGAACCCCCTGCGGCAAGGACGCTGCGGTCGTCGTCGGATGCTCACCTTGGCCTGCAGGGACGACGAGTTGTCTGCTCAGGTGAAAGATGCGCCATGTATGAAAGACCTTTAGTTGGTCAACGGCAGGTAATCACGAAGGACGACATTGAACATCTATTAGAAGAGCGCAAGACGAAGTGGACACTACAGTTAGCACAAAACACGTTGATGAAGACGGACGGTGCTTGTCGATGGAACCCCTGTCGACGCCGAATAGCCGCTGTAATTGCACCGATGTCATCGCCAAATTACCAGCGCTGTACACGAAATCAACAGCCGGGAATTGGACGGCAGTCGTCCGGGGTAATTAGCAGTTCATCAAGCAAATAATTTTGAGGCAATTTCGGCGTCGAAAATGCAGCACAAGCAGATGTCAGAGTGGCTCATGGTCTGGTCTTGGCAGATCGGATGGTCGATGGATTGGTGCTCGCTTGATGACATTGACATCAGGAGGCGATGCTGCCATGTCCACGCGAAATGACATCGACACGCCGCGCTCTTCATGTCACGCTGCACTGAGCGCACAGCCAATCACGACCGAGAGTGCTTCAATGCCACCTCAGCATAATTAGACGAAATGAACACATCACCATATTGATCTGCTTGAGCAGATCGTAGTGGCGCTGGCATGCTGCTTGACCCAACGAAGCCATTCATCAATCTTGTGTCAATATTGACTGTCCATTTCGACCTAAATTCCAGCGAAATATGCTGCCCATGCATCTCCATGAATCACTGATAAGATGGCTGCCCTTCAAAAGAGAAGAGCGCCTTTTTGGCAGGACACGCGGTGACGACCTGCTGAAATGAACGCGGAATGTCACCCCATGCAACTCAAAGTGTCTGTCGATTACATCCCTGCTGCTGAGGCATGCCATTCATACGGACCAAGTCGAACGGCTGCACTATTTCGGCAATAGCTGTGTGTTTTTAGTGGGTGTTGTCACCTGTCGACAATGAATATGATTGCTGCAAAACAAACAAAAAAAATCACTGCGTTTTCCCCATCTCGGGTGATGCAATTGCTTGTCCTAAAAAACAGCATCCCTGCTGTGTTGCATCCAGTTTAGGGTGGTCTGCAAACTAGAAACCATTATTTCAGAGCTGATAAAAACAAGAGGAAACGATGGGTATGTAATATGCATGCAGCCGAAGCAAACGCTGGGCCGGATTAGAGAGGACAGGTCGACGCTTTTTGCAAGTCAATTGAGGGTAATCATTGAACAACAATGGAGCCTTCTCTTTCGTTTCCTTCCGTTTCCATTGGCGACCACACCCCTGAAGGTTTTAGGTCTTAATAATGAATTGCTTTCTATTTATGACTGTTGTAACAATGGTGGGAATTAGTTTGCTTTTTGCGACAGATAATGAAAAAGCTTCGATTCAGGTCGCTTTCAGTCTTGCACGGTCGGGCGACGACGCTTTGCTGTGAAGGTCATTGGGATACGAAGTGAAGACGGGGAATTAAAAAAAAAGTTGAGTTTTGCATAACTGTTATTTTGATGCCTGAAGGTCGAATTTCTTCCATTTCAGCGAATCCTTAGGTTGGAGCCCTTGCTTGCCCTAGTGTGTTTTTTTCTCTCTCTCTCTTTGTAGCTGAGGAGCGGTAGTGGTGGCATGTGCTTGACAGGCAAGAGAAATATCATGTGATGTACAAGAGCGTCACCACTTCTGACGTACGTGGCGCCAGGGCTTGTTAACATTCGAGTGTTCTGGTATTCAGCCATCATGTTTCCTTTTGGTCTTTAGCGCTGGCGTTCACTTGAAATGGATGGGTTTTAGACGATTGTGTTCATTTCGTACTGCGAATATCAATCATAGAAATTGTGCCTTCATAATGGGCGCTGCAGATCTTTCTCGTGCCGGCATGATTACGCTTATCATTTGGCTGTAATTAGACAAGAGTGTGATTGACAGGCGGATCTTATCATCTAGTAGCTGTGCTGCATAAAAGGAGAAATCGTCTATTTAAGGTGAAGCCTAATCTCCAACAAGGGAGACGTCGTCTGCGATCGCATGGTTGGTCTTGCTACTCATAAAAGTGAATTGGACGCTTGTATTTTTTTCTCATCGATTGATTCATTTAAAAAACGGTGCATTGCGCAGGCTCATCGATGGGGCGTTCATGATGATGACATAAGGCTAAGCACTGGCTCGTCGTGGCCTCTCATGCGATGCTGCGGGAAGATCCAAGCAGGGAAGATTCATCATGTGACTGTCCCATTCTTCACTGATTCTCATTGCTAACGCTGCGAAATCTGGGCTTAAGGCCTGCGACGCCAGCCCCCCACACTGGGATTGCGACCGTGTGGTAAGCGGTTCCTTGTCAACCAAAACGCTTAATGCAAATGTCCATATGCGCAATGCTGCTCCGTTTGGAGATAATCGAGCGATTCCTAAGCATCACATCAGGATGTCGTGCTGTGAAATGTCGTGGCATTGTGGCCTCAGCACATTCAATATCTCTCTGAAGTTTGCCTTTGGCAGGTGCTTGTGCGTTACGACGAGGCCACGAAGTTTCCATTTGTGTCCGTGTAATGGCAGATGTAATGTTTATGAACGTATCATGACATAAAAGGATGTTTATCCCCGGCTGAAGGCGCCTGTTGGGTGTCTACTCATTAGCCGTTCTCGTGTTTTATGGTCCATGCTCAGCGATAAATCCTAAGCTCAATGTGCGTGCTGTTTAATAAGCGTTCATCTCATCCAAATGCTGATTGTCACTGCACGGACGACGCGCAGATAACAGCTCGCAATCGAGAATTGAACTTTCTGTGTTACGTCAGCACCATGTGAGGCCAGCTGGTTCGCTTATAATTTCCGCGAGGGTCTTGTGAGACTTAGAAGGCAGGACTTATTCGCCCCTCAGTGGCATTTCTCCATTTCACTGTGGCATTCAGGGGTTGCTTCCATGGTGCACACACATCTCTTTCTCTACCTGTACGCGCGGATGCTGCTGCTGGTCGTCCTTTGAGACCACTTTTGTTTTGCTGTCATCTGGTTTTACCAAGAGCACGCCTGCGTATGTTTTACATTGCTTCATTACGATGCCATAATCTCATATAAAATCATCCCCAAAAGATGCTCATGTTACACAGGTGGACCAAGATGAAGAGGAGGAGGAGGAGGAGGAAGAGGAGGAGGAATGCCCGAGGGAGGGGGGGCTGGAGGGGGCAAAGGCGGAAGAGGAGGAGCAGCAATCTACATCCGCCTGTGATCGCCCAATTGAATTCAACCCGGCGCACATCTAAGTCACTTTCACTTGATTGCTTCTTCTACAAGCAGAGCCACTACTCCGTCTATGAATGGCGCACCTAATGGAGCCTCCGCTGATATGTGCATTGATTTCAAACTACATCCACACTACGCACATGCACACACCTAGTTGCATACACAGTTGCATACGAGATTCTAAATCACAACCATCAGAATCCTTGATCTAGTGCTCGCTGTGATGGATTGATGAGATTCCATTCGCCCGCTGACCATCACTCAGGCCAAGCATGTCCACAACGACGTGAATGAAGCCTTGTCGTTGCTCACATGCAATAAGCCAAGTTGTGACGACGACGACGTCTTGCGAACCAGCCTCAAGGACGACGTCCTTTCACCAAGGTTGAAGGCACTCTGTAAGCAAATCCGCCGAAACGCTGTTGAGCAGATTCTGCGCTGTTAATGATTTGCGCTGGCTTTTCTTTTGTTGCCTCTTTAATTGTGTTTCGTGGAATACGCTTTCATTAAAAAAAAAAAAAAAAAAAAAATATAAGACCGAAGTAATGGCAAGGTGCCAAAACCACCCAAAACAACCGGAGCTCCCGGAGACACCTAAAAAGAAACGTTAGCAATAATTAGACCTTGTTTTTCATTCGGTGTTCTTGTGTAATAGCATCCACCTGCAAATTACGCCGCTTGAGATAGCATGCCACAGAAGTATACTCTTGGCTTTTAGCTGCTCTCATTGCACTGAGTATTAATCACATCTCTGATGACATGCGTTTCTATGAATCTGTTTCATATTCTGCCGCATCTAATGCCATTATTGTGATGACAATATATTGTATTGCTTTGTGTCTTAATACAAATGTGAAACCCATTACTATAAAATTTACTCCCCGAACTCCATTAATATTACAGGCACTCTACTTCAGTATATCAACTCATATTCTGTATAACTGTGTGTGTTTGGGTTATAGTATTTAAACTCTCCGCACTGCCTTGTAATTCAGATGTTTCGCGTGTGAAAGGTATGTCTTACCAGACGCCTCTGTTGGAACAGTAATCGTTACCTTATGTATAGTACCCCACGCAGATTGGTTAAGCCGGTAGGACGTGTTTGGGGTATTCATCTACTCCACTTGTAATGATTTTCTGTGCAGGGCCATCAGCATTTGGCAGTATTTGCTCGTTATGGGTGGATCACCGTTATTATGCTTTCAAGTGTTCTGTTCTGAATCGTCACTATGTACACTGCAGTCGTCGTCGCGTGTTGGCCACCCACTGCTCCGTCCTCTCTTCCCTAGAGAGTGCTCATTTATGTCATTCGGAGTATAGTATAGCGTCGACCATTCGTCGTATCTCAGTGCGTTAAGAGGTGCTATAAATGCCAGGTATTGCATCACGTGGAACGCCTTCATTCACCTTAACAAAGAGGCTTGTCTTAACGCATAGCTCGTTGCCCTCTGACCTTTGAGGGATCTACACGGGGTCAGGAGTTCATCCAATCCGTCTCTATTGCGTTGCAACAACCTCGGTGGGGTGTTTTCGGGACCTGCCCTAATTGCGTGTGTCCCAGATCATGACCCTTGCCTCTTGACCTGACCTACATCCGTCGCTGTCGGTTGGGGAGTCGTATGAATGAAGCAATCATGAGTATTGAGCTGCTTAGCTGAGCTATATGAGATGAAATCACTGCTCTGGGTGTCAATGCAGATGACATTAACACTTTCTGTAGCTCCTTCAAGTGTATCTCCGTAGTTCGTTAGTTCTTTTCATTCCTGTGCTTTGCTCATCGAATTTCTCTTCTGTATATTATATCACATAATACACTCCCTAACTGGTCACAGCCCTAATTATCAAAAACCACCGCAAGCGTTCTACTTCTACCTTTATCCTGAAATCACCGCATGTGGATTAGCATGATTGGATACAATATCGACGTAATAACAATCGATTATCAACCAACCTCTGTGCGACATCGATCTTAAGTATACGTTGTCGGAAGTAGCCAGCCGTGTTCTGTCTCTGAGAACAAGAATCCTTATCGAGCGTACACACTTCCCTCACCTTCCGCTTCCTGATGCACATTCATGGACGATTCTGTTGCCTTCCTCTCCTGTGAGGGAACCAATGGTTTCTAAGAAAGCCAGTTTTCTATGTCTCAAGGGACTTTAGATACATTGTGTTTCCTATTGAGTCTGACGCTTCCCTGACATCCTTCTCGTTTCATTTTGGAGTCTTAGTTAGAAATATCCCCTTTTGATTTTTCGCACAATTTTACGAGTTTTCATATTATGCCAGGAAAATCAGTCGATGTTATACGGATAATGGCTTCCGAAGATGCGTTCACCTGAACTGATCATCTTACTCTTTGTAATTGTCTTCGCGTTTGATTCGTTTTCTCCACATCTCTTTCTTGATGTGTTTTGTCAAAGACCCTTTTGAAGTCTTAATTCTCTTTTCTTTGATTTTTCAGGTGGGTGCTTAATTCATTCCAATTGATTGAGCATTGCAATAGCGCTGGGCAGGTAGGTTCTACAGATGCACGAAGGTCAATTTTTTACTTCTCTGTAACGTAGGGAAAACTAGAGAAAAAATGATCAGGTTCTTTTATTGCATGGATAACATATCAAGTTTATCAGCAATTCTGCTGAAGGTCTACTTAAAAACATTTTGTTGTTGGAACTTCCGGTAGCTTCTGGGGATCTGACCTAATTTTAGGGGATCTGACCCAATTCGTCAGTTCTTCCCGTGATGCCCTGCGATTGCCATATCCGACCCTTACACCCTCTCGCCATGCTTCTTTCCTCATTCGTCATACCCGCCTCCCTTTTCTCTTACACAAGTGACATATTTGTAATTTAATTTTGATACATCGCATGTCAAAGGGCTCATGATTGAGTATATGCCAGTGTTGAAATTTATATTTGCACATACATGCCGAAATCGGAGCATATTACACGGAGTAATACTAGGGTACTAGTGATGAGTGGGTTCCATCAGACACGGTGGTATATACGTAGGTATCGAGAAACTTCACAATCAGTGTGTACTAGCAGTGCGGTGTCTATTTCGTCCTGTATATACTGTAGTGACCGGGAGCAGCGGATGTTTACTTGCTGAGAATAGCGAGACGGGCACTTTTGCGTTGCTCTAATGGACACCTTTTGGTCATGCGAATTTAGAAATGCGTCGCTAAGATTGTGCACCACGAATAAGCATCAATTATGGGTCGATTTAGCGTTTTTATAAGCTTATAAAACCCGCCGCCACCGCCACTCTTTCACGTCACGACTGTACTGCCCATTCTGTACGGTTAGCGGCAGTGAGCAATATCAGAGCTATCCCATAACTTCCACTTTCACTGCGTATAGCTGTATTCCCGTTTTAAAGCCCGGAAACGAGGGGATATAGCCATAGAGATATATCCATATAGATGCGTCTTGAATGACATCATTGGCCCTTGAGTGAGACATCTGCCTTTTGGGCGCAACGGGTAAGTCCCGTGATGTCAAATCGGTCCGTATCCGCCTGACATAAAACGGATTTATCCCTGCTAAAAAAGGCCATTCGTAGGATCCGAGAGGCGGGCACCAGTATCCCCCCTTTTAATCATTTTATTCTCGACCCTAATGTACCCCAAACATTTCCCTTTTTCCTTCCCTTGTCTGTCGTCGTCGGCGGGGTGCGTGCTTTGCGACGGTCAGATGTCTGCCCCCGCCATCAGCGACAGTGTCATTTGCGTTTAGGCTTCTTGCATGTTCAGAAATGGAGACAAATGCCTCGTCAAATGTCGCCCATTTTTCATTCTTCCCACGCGCTATCTTCACCCCTCAATGTCTGATCATGCTGAGCATTTGGTCGAAGGGTTTCGCTGCGCCATATCGGCGTTATTCATTCGGGGCTATAGTTTTCAATGAGTGATGGTTATACCTTCGTGGAAAAGGGGGTTGTTAGGCCGCGAATGATGGCGCCGCGGATCGCATATCTGCAGGTGACAATCAAAAGACGCCGCTCCCCCAATCAGAATCACTTCTTAGATGCACATATCTGTGTCATCTGTACGTTGCTGTCATGCGGGTATACAATATCTCGCACATGAAGAAGTGTGTACGCTGAATATGGATCACACTGTGTTGGTCACTGGCCTTTGTTTGTGGCATGGCTATCAATGGTATGGTTGTCAGGAAGATGTGCTAGTAGTCCGGCAGTGTTTATTATAGTAAGAAAATAAAGTAAAGAAAAAAATGGTAAAAGAAGAAGAGGAAAAAAAGAAGAAAAATATACTTGAAATGGGAGAAGAAAAAAAAACACGCAAAAACCTAGAACAGAAAAAAAGCAAATATACAAAAAAAAAAAAGAAAAAAAAAAACTAGAGAGAGAAAAAACAACACCAACCCACCCCACTTGAAACATGATGGGATGTACATGTATTCGGAATGGAACATCGAGGTCGAGAATGCTTGCAGGAAAGCGATTAACCGAAGCTTGCAACCAACAGTCCTCGGAGCACGGAATACCCTACGTTACACCTGACCCTCAAGTGAATACAGGAGGACATTTGGCAATTTGGAGTTTGTTGTTCTGGAGGGCACGCACATATCAATTATACCATAAATTAACCGAATGTGTTCAATAAAATGCACCCATTGTTTCTGTTACAATGGACAAATGGGACGGCATGTTATAAATGGTTTAAATTCATAGAAAAGTTGTTCGATATGCTACTCGATCTTGTTGCCCGTAAATGACCCATTATGACTGATCTGCTCAATTTTATGGCAATTAGAGCGTTTTGAAAATGATTGATTCTTCCCCGAATACTCGTTATTTGTTATCGGTCAATCTTGTAAAAGAATACTCATCAATTCTCGGACCCTTTTAGAGAAAAACGCCACCCAATAATTGTTGACGCTATAAGCCCAACCTGTCTATTATACGCTGGCGACTGGTATACAGCGAGATATCCTGCAGAATTAACACAACCGGAAATGGATTGTTTCGAGAGCTGGGACTTATGAGTTTCTCACGGAATTATGGAATGCTTTCATGAGACTGGCTGGACCAATAGATTCGGAAAGTCAGGGGTCAACATCGTTCTGCGACTGTGTTCTCTGGCGAACCCACAAGACAAGGTCATTGATTGTCTTGCAAGACATCTCTTCCGATGTTCACGATCCAGAGCCGCTAATACCATGATCATTGGGAACGACACTGAATCAGCGATGGATTTCAAGAAGAATCTAAGAGTTTGAATTCCTTAACTGCTGGTCGGACGATTGCTGCAGCATGCGCCCTTAGCTCTGATGGAGTTCATTACGGAAAAAAAGGCGAGCGGTTCCATGAGGATCACAAGTAAATTATCGGTCAAATATTGCATGTAATTTTCATTCATGTTAAGCGCATAGAAACTTTATCATATAATTGTACATTTTTGCGCTATATAAATGAATAAATTATTATTATTATTATTATTATTTTTTATTTTTATTATTATTATTATTATTATTATTATTATTATTATTATTATTTTTTTTTTTTTTTTTCAAAGAAAACTATGTGCACTGAGTCCACGAGTACTTTTTTCACCTTTTGTTTTCAATTCTAAGATTTGTGTTACAGACAATCCTCTCCCCTGAACCCTGTAAATTAATCCAGGTTCGTTAAAATAAAGAAATATTTTATACACTCTTACCAAAGGCCTAATTCACCGCCACGTTAATGAGTTTGCTTGATTTGTCATTCATGATACACATTGCAAGCTATACTCTAGCCTATAAGTGAGAGAGCGAGTTGCTTTCACCTGGTTGAATGATTAAATGGGGGCACTCTCCACCTCCTCTGAGTTTAAACAAACAATCATCTCACCACTCCTCTTCGGTTTATTTTCTTCCCTCCTCTGTTTTGACGCTGTGTCATGTGCATAATGCTCTTCTCGCTCTCATATACAAAGCATTTTGTTTGTAAATCGAGATATTCTCATAGCTGATGTGAGCTTTCACCAGCGCAGAGGCATATTCACCCCGCTTTGATGTATTGGATAGCTGCGGAGAGTTTTCTGGCGCCTCGAACCTTCAGCATGGAGTTAGTTTCCAAGTATTGAAAATCCTTCACCATATATATTTTAGTGTGAATATCAGTTATACACTAATGCACCTAGGCTATAGTATATTCACATTGTAATATAAGGCATGTGGAGTCATGTATATGATTGTTCTATATAGATTCTATACTATTGAGGGAAACTATACAGTTTTATATTCATGGGCTCAAAAGAATCGAACTCTTCCCAATCAGTTGCATGTGTTCTTAATGGTCACACAATGAATTCATGAAGAGAAAAGAAGAAATTGTGCTTGATTGAACAACCATAGAGATGAACAAAGAACGTTGTTCATTTCGGATATCTCCCAAAATCATGCATGGAAATTAAACATTAGTCATTCCTTCCTCGACGGTTTGCGAGTTGTTTTCCACCTTTCTTTTCTCAATGCACCCTCTAGGCTCGTTGGAAAGAGGGTGCGCCATAGGGATAATTCAGGCTGCCGTTCCTTTACATGTTTCGCGCTTTTTAACTCTACCGAGGCTACACTGCTCACCCTCCGTCTACGCTTCACCATCATAGGGACAGTGGAAGATCGACCCATGTTTGGGAGACCTCGGGTTACGATCAGGATGCAGGATCCTGCAATCCTGTTGAGTCATCTCCGAGACAGTTTCCGTCCATCTACGGGACCGCAGATGATATCGTCGGATCCTACTGACCCCAAATAAGCGAGCAAAAAGTTCGACGATGACTTCAGAATGCGAGACTCCATCCGACGCCATTTTAGAGGTCCGCATTAATCCTCATTGAAGCGCCGTGCAATCGTCTATGTATGGCGCTGCTGCAGTTGCGGTGGACCTTTGGAACTAGGAAGAATGGGCTGCACTGGTTCAGGAGAGGATTCGAACTCTCATCCGCAGCATGCGCCGAAGGTGCATGGCCTGTATTAAGGCAATGAGGGGCCACATTCATTATCGATGACAATTTTTATGCAGTTTCTTGCAGTAAAATAATAATTCCATCTAAAGTGTGATTTTGCGTTTTGACCCCCTACCCCACATTCAACATCTTTGCTGATTCCACGTAACCGCCAGAACACAACTTCCGAATAAATCATCATGGATGGATACCCAAACACTCCCACTAATCATATACCCACGGGAAATTTATAATTTGCACTACTCTATAAGCTTTTCAAACCATGAATAGTTTCTTTTGTTGCTCAGTATGACTAGGCCTATCTAATGCCGCATAACTATGCAGCATATGGGATACAATACAATAAAGCTGGTCTATCCTTATGAAAAATCGCTTCCACTCGCAATATTATTGCAATAGCCTTCTAATTATTACATGAATACATCACAAGACATCCATTCTAACCATATCTAACGTCATTAGTTGTTGATTCCTCTGAAAATAAATCATTTTGAACTTTTTATATGACGCCGGCCCGCTTCCACGGAAGGCGGGAAATTTCAATCCGAGCCTCGCGGATGTTTACATTGCGCGACACAGTCTGAACAAATATGTTGGAGTTTTCGCTATAGCTACCTAGAATATTTTTTTTTCTTAAAATTTTGGCGTAAATTTCCTCCCAAAAATATCGGTAATATGAAATAACGTACGATGAATGACTCGATCATAATGAGATAATCATTCGCAATGGAAGTAGGGTTGCTATGGTGACGACTGCACGTTCAATGCGCAAGAAAGTGAACTTTATAACTCTTATTATAATCGGCGGGAGAATTCATGCGTGCGTTCATCAAACAGAGACACTTGATTTTGCTCCTTAAATGCCTAATATATGAAAGCTGGAACACGATGCGAATGTATACTAAAAATGAATATCTAAAGAAATGTATTTGACCCGTACCAACATTTTGCGAATCACTCGTATGCCAAATGCAGAATTTTCTAGACGGATAAATGTTATGTAACATGTCTTAGATCATTTGGTGTTCTCATTTCTGTTATCAAATGACAATAGAAGTCATCAAGAAACGATATCGAGAGTCATTTGCGCTGATATCTAAGGAACTTTATCGGAGGCAGATCAGCCAAATTTAGCGCAATAAGACAGATATACTGGCGCAATTTGTTTTAGATGTGGAACAAATTTTTGTTTTTTGTTGTTGTTGTAGAATAACTGCAACGGAGAGAGTTGTATGCCGTCCACAGAAATGATGTATCCCGCATAAGAGAATGATTTTTAATTCCGTAAATTCTTCTCTTTTCTAATACTCGTCTTAGTCTTGGGGAGATTAACAAAAAACACATGAATTATATTTGCCACCCGAGTGACAGGTGCGGAGGATTTCCAAGCATGTTCTCGTCTGCATTAAACCGATGATGGACAACTGTATGCTTGCTTACATGGTGTTGCAGTTGAGTGTTCTACCACTGAATTAAGGCCTAATTCTCTCGTTGTTCAGAAGAAATATCGGACGCGAAGGGCAGAAGAACGTCGACTGAATTCCGTGGGGCATATTTGCATCTGCTTGACCCAGTGTCGCAAATGGATAGAAGCCAATCGTATGCATCGAGCACCGGTATGAGATTGCTGCCTGCTATTGTGCGCATTCCTTACCTACATCTTACGAGGACACTCTGAAGATCTGAGCTCTGAAAGGCTGGCTGGCCTCACTTATCTTCTCCCCGACAGACGGCTGCTCACCGGGCTCTGATCTGTTTGGCTTTCACGTTCCCTCGTGCTCCAGCTGAGACAGGCTTCTGCCTGTGATGTTCTCATCTGCTCCGCACCAACTTCCTTTATAACCCTCTTCCCTGTCGATCATTGCATCCTTTGTGCTGATTTCAATGGTATTAGGTGAAGATTATGTTCCCAAAAAAGTCTAAGATTGTAATGGTCGATTTGTGTATCATTATCATGATATCTCCCAAAGATGTTTGTACCTCAACGTATTGAAGTGGGAACGAATAAACGGGGTTTCAACTCCAAGCTGTTCATTCATCGAAAGCTACTTTAGCAGACGAGAAATCTCTCAACAATGCCCATGACCTCGCTGCTCTGAACCTCGGGACGATTTAGCATTGTAAGTCCTACTATCGACTTGGCCTTCTGTGAAAGGCGCGCTTACTGCCTCGGGAATTGGTCTTCGTATCCCGACACCTGCCTTACGATGGACGCTTACAAAGCGAGTGACACTGGAGTTGCGTGTCAAGTAAAACCACGACCAACACCTTCTTTGTAGCGACGTCTGAATTCTTGCGGTTTCGCATTCACTTCTTCTCAAGCTTTGGCACAATGCTCGCCTGTAATAGGATTTCAAGTAGATGCCACTTTCCGAGCAGGGCCTAGGCTTGTTTACTGCACCAATGTTGCGTTGTGTGCGGCTCTGAGAAGATACTGAGAGTGGCTCTGATGCTGTACAATACGCTTGCCCTGGGTATATCTATGGCGAAACCCAGTTCATTCTCTCTAAATAGTTGACATTACTTTATATAACCATCTGATGCCCTACTAACAAAAGTATCACCGTTCGATGAAGCATATTCAATGAACGCTTGTAGGACATCCAATCAAGTAAGTGCATTGTGCACACTTTTGTTATGTTGTAATGTACTGAAGTGTCTGCATTCAGTGTGATTTACAATAGCATTCGATTCCCTATCCATGTGTAATTATTATGAAGACTACGAATTGAATGATGTACTAGTATTCACTGAGTTTGGTTGACGTGTACGGCATCTTCAGCACCACGATGCAATCAATACAAATCAAGTCAGGTGCTTGTCGGTGATTAGCTCATTTCGCTCAGTCAGACTAAGACAAATAACTGAGACTTGATTGAATTAGGCAATTACGGAGGCAACAAAAGCCACTTATCTGGGACATCTGTTAGAGAGTAGAAACAGCATGCTCTCTCATGTTTTAGAAACAACGCCAGGGGCACGAAATTTGCAGCCAGGGAACGTTTGAAATATATACGTGATATCACAGTGAAGGAACTGAAAATTAATTTCATTACCATTGATTTTCTGTGAGGATTTCCTGGTAGCTATAGAATGAATGATTTCCTGATCAACATCATGATGGGTATTCTATGTTGTATTAATGCATATATAGGAAGGCGCCAACCCGACCCCTCTCCTTGTGAATCGCCTCTCTGGCAATTCGCTCGGCTGTCAGCCTCGAGACGCACTGCCTTCACTGGGCCTTTTGTTATGGGCTGTAAATTGCTGGACAATGCCACAAGCCCTGTTATTTTAGGCAGAAAATGACCAGAAAATAGCCCCATTGCTGGCGTTTGATGTGTCTTCATGGTCTGTCATTCGCTTGTGTTTGGCTGCGTAATGGCCCTGCATGGTGGCCACAGTCCCGTCGACGGACAGAGTGAGGTGTCCGCGTTAGGCGCTGTCATCAATGCAATAACGCAATATATCGACCTAATCAACAGCGAGCACTTTTACTGGCCTCTGCAGACTATTTCCTCTTGGGTTGTACGCATGAGTGGGGGCCATATGAGGGTGGTACGAGGCCGCTTTGATTGCCGTCTACGTGGCTTTGTGGATGCCGCGGTAATGCGCGTTGACAGTGAGTTCACCACATGTGATTGGGGTTAGAGATTAGGTTTGCAAATGTAGGTCACAGATGACAGCCGGCCAGTCACCTTCACTGCGCGTGTTGTCCGCTCGGCATCGTCGTTTCGTGAGCTTTCTCAGCAGTCTGACAACTTGCCCATCCGAAATAGTTCATCAGCTACCAATGGATCTTTTTTTGAGGGGGTTGGGGGTTGAGTACAATGCCTGAGGGGTCGCTGATTGGGGGCCAGGTGGCTCTCTCCTGTCGCCACTGGGGCATTCATCAGCACGCTGCAATGCGCGAACAAGTCCGGCAGGCGTTGGAGTAATCGGCACCCTGCGGTGAGAATCAAGCCTCGAGCATCGCGGTGCATCTCAACTAGATGAGGATATACTAGTAGCAGCAGTAACAGCATTGCCGTGGTCTTTGCGGCCGGTCTACACGCTATTTGCTCGGTTGGGCATATGATTGACGTATTATATTGACTCAAGTATGGAGAGGGGTCTATGGCGATTGGGTAAGTGATGATACGGCTATGATGCTCAGTGTTAGCTTGCCCCTTACCCTCTTTCCCTGGCGACCCCCGTTCTATTGCTGCGACCAGATGACCGCCGCGCGGCTCCTGTCTAACCCTCTTCCCTGTTGGCGACTGAAATATCGCTGTTGTTAATGCGGGTAACAAAGGTCGAATGAGAATTGAGATCAGATTAATTGTCAGAGGAATATGTCTTACTTGGACCATCTGTGATGAGAGAATTCCAGACATCGCCGTCTGACCAGAAGCAATATATTATAGTAATTGGCCGTGGAATGAATCGTCGTGTAATGCGATTGTGCTTGGCTATATTGGCTCGGTGCTTCTGCTAAGGTGAGACGGCTTCTCAAGTGCCTCGAGGAGCCATAAAAAGACTGCTCAGCATTGGCGAGGGAGCCATCTATATGACATGGAAACTAACGGACGAGCCACAATGTCATAATGATATTTGTGTATTCGGTAATCCAAAGTACTATACATGCAGAATGCTGTACACAATGCTATCATACACATAAGAGGGATGCATTAGGACCGTCTCTGCAGGCATCGTCATCTTCAGTGGCTGTTGATGCATTCTCGGGATATGCTTGCATAATCTCCTGACGGTTGACTTTTGTTCTATTGTTTGCACATCTGAAGTATCATCTCCTTGAGCAAAAAGAGCGCTTCTTCTATCGTTGCTATTCGAATCCAAACAGGCCCAGGGTTGCTAAGGAACGAGAAGGAAGAAAGAGCAGTGGAAGCAGCGACGGACGTGAAGCTCTTGTGGGGACAACGGCGTCGTCCTCGGCACCAGGCGGAGCCACCCTCGATCAGCGGCGACCAGGGTTGCCCCTTCGCGATTTGTGGTAGCAACCAAGGATCTTCTGGAAGGCCTTGCGGAACTCCTCGTTAAAGATGGTGTAAAGGATAGGATTGATGCTGGAGTTGGAGTAACCCAGCCAGAAGAAGAAGGCGTCCAGTTCTCGAGGGATGGGACACTTTTCCGGGCACCATCCACGGATGACGTAGATGGTGAAGAAGCCGAGCCACATTCCGCAGAAGAAGGCGATGATGATCGCCATGCGTATGGTGGCCCGCATCTCGCGCTGCTCGAAGCGACGCTTTGTACTGGTTCGTACTTTCTTGACTTTTTTGTCTTTGCCAAAGGCGCTCTTCAGAGCACTGTTCATTTTGCCTTTGGTCGTCGTGTTGCTATTGTCATCTTTGACCAGAGCAGTGGGAATTGGTACAGCTGAGCCACTGCCAGAGGCGGATATGTTTGCTTCAGCTGGCTGGACTTGAGCCGTGCACGTTTTCTCCGCAGCAACGTCTTTGATCGGGTTGTCTGCTGTGACCACAATTCGCACCTTTTCCATGTCGCTCTCAGATTCAGAGCAGGTACGTAGCATAGCCGCTTTTTCGCTGGCTTTGCCTTTGCCTTGCAGCCGGCCCTTGATGCCATTTTTCACCGTTGATTTACCGTTGTGTGGCTGCGGATCCTGTGGACACAAGAGTTTGTCAGCCTGCGAGGAATCCTCATCGTCATCATCGTCATCCCCGCTGTCTGAACCAAAGAGGCTTTTTGAGCTCAGTTCTTCGGTATTGGCGGAACCTTCATTGATGCTCTTTGCATTGGTCATCTCGATGCTATGCTGCTTGGGGGTTGGAACAGGGGCAGGTAGTGAGGTCAGCAGGGGCTCTTTCTTGGCGGTGCTGCTCTGCAGTTGGTTGCGTTTGTTGGCTGTCCTTCGCATGTTGCGCATGCGTCTCCGTAGCACGATGAAAATGCGGACATACAGGAAGAAGGTTATGAAGAAAGGGATGTAAAACGAGCCAGCGGCAGAGTACAGCACGTAGCTCGGAGTCTGAAAGAGATTGCAGTTGTACACATTGGTTTCATTGTTGTACACATAGTTCTGGTTGAGGTCGTTCCAACCGAAGAGCGGTGGGAGACAGATGGCAGTCGAAATGATCCACACAAGGGCGACGTAGATGGCAGCTTGTTTGTTGGAGCGCTTTTCGCGGTACCACAGCGGGTACAGCGTGGCTGTGAAGCGGTCAAAAGCAATAATGCACAGGTTCCAGATGGATGCTGTACAGTACAGCACATCTGAGAGCAGCCAAAAGTTGCACATGAATTGACCGAACACCCAGTGCCCGAGACACTCTTGCACCGTCGACATGGGCAAAATTGTGGTCGCGAGGAGGAAATCGCTCAAAGCAAGGTTGCCAATCAACTGGTTTGAGATCGTCCGCAGGTACCTGAACTTGAACAGGGCAAGCCCGACGAGCAGGTTTCCAAACGCCGTTGCGATGATGACGACGAATAGTACTGCAGCGACGATGATCATGATTGGCAAATCGTAGTTCAGCGACACCATCGAGTCCGTGTGCAGGCTGACCTGCGTGCCGTTGATGTCCGAGTGGTCATTTGACCAATTGCCCGTGCCATTGGGCTCGGCCATGATGGCGGAAGTCGTGCTGTGCGGGGAAGTTTGGTTGTAGCCGAGGTCTTTCAAATAAGCCATTGCGCACGTATAATTAGCGGCAAGGTCACATGTTCAGAAGTCCTTAGCGGGGACTGTTGAATGTACATATACGTTTCCAATTAGGATGCAATGCGCGGCAGTCGGTTTTCTGCTCCGTGGTCGATTGCCTTCATTTCGGCGAACTTTCAAAGGCAAGGTGAAAGGTCGGTGCCTTCTTGCGGTTTCGTCCTGTTGTGGCTTCCGGCGATCAAAGAGCGACAGAAAAGCGTCGCTTCCTCTTCCTTCTGCGCAACTTGGTGTCAGTCAATCTGGGGAAAGACATTCGAATTAGGCATGACAAGCGGAAGGCATAACGGGCATAGCAAGTGCTAAACCGACTCCTACGCACACAAGACATTGGATTCTCCCTTGTGAGCGGCTGACATTGTTATTGCAAAAATTTAGAAACCTGGATGGTCGGCGGTTGCAGTGCAGCTGGGATATGTACTGCGCAATTGCCATTTGCGTCTCTTTTTGCCCGTCTCTTGGAATCGCTAAATCTCCATAACTCTGGTCGTCTTTAGAAGGGGAAAGCAGGGAGCTGTTTGAATAGCGCTTTGAATTGTTGTCCACCGTTTGTCAAGTCAGCTTTGGAAATCAGCGAACTGTCAAGCGCAGGACTTGCACAGCTCGGATTTATTCCTGATCTAATTCCGCGAATTGATCTTCGCCGCCTATGTCGGCTGCCAGCATCCACCTCGTGGGTATACATTGGTTTTAACACTATACCATAGCCCCTCTAACCGTGGCCTTACACCTTTTCCCGGGTAGCTTATTAGCTGCTTGGGAGCGCCGCCTCCGCCCGGCTCACCGTCTATCCATTCATCCTCATTCTTTCGCACCTACTCGTATCTGAGGCAGCATCCCTTGGTGAGCATTAGGCTCCGTCTTCATTGCATACACGACACCGCGGCTCTAACCGCCCCGATGAAAACAAGGTGTAAAAAAATTCCCGCACGCCCGCCGCGGGAATAATCTAGCTAATGCGTAAGTAATCCTTTTAATGTGGATATCGTAGGACATACGAGGAGCTGCTGCATATTCTTGCTTCATAAAAAGTACGATTGCGCGGTAACATGCAAAGACGGCCTCTTGAAGAGACCCTTCGCTTGAATTCGCCTGCTGTGTTTCTTCCACTTGGGAGTTATGTGAGGGCTGTCGAGGGTTGTGAGGCTCTGTGAGTCCGCCCGAAAGGAAGTGCTGGTGCATTCTGGGAGCTGGTTTTTATCGTGCAACGCATGATTTTTGGCAACGAAGCGAAATGCGCGGTACTTGAAGATTAGGCCTCGGCTCCATCGATCGCCAGATCGGGATATGGCGAAGCTCTTTTTCTTTAATTCCTGCGCGGTCACATGCAACAGCTTTGCTAATATAGTGTTGCCGCATACGCATGGGAACAAGAAGGCTATCATTGGCATTGGATCGATTCTTAAGAGGCTTATTGTGTCAGATGGGCAAGGTCATTTGTTGGAACAGATGTAAAGCGGTTATCAATGCCTCGTAACTCAGCCCTCTGTCCGAGACACTAGTGGCTAGCCACGTTCACCGTCCTCTAATAATAAATCAAAGCAAAGCAGCTTCTTTGTCAACACAACGAGCTGCTGTGGCGGTCGCTTCACTCTGACGTGCAATTTCTGCGAAGATCGAGCAACTGACATGCGGTCACACGCTGCTCCTAACCATTGCTCACCTCCATCCTCCTCCTCTGGCCAGCATATTTCCTGTGCGTTATCGATGGCGACCTTTCGTCTTGTGTCGGCCCTCGGGACCAGATTTATCTTGTATAGTTGCTCATACAATGCGAAAGACGACTGATGTGGACGGAATATCATCAGGAGGCGATCTCCCTCTGGGGGGCATCGTGGCTTTACTTTGGGAGCCAGCTTCGCTGCTGTCATGGCTTGAATTCTGGATGCCATTGAACCCGATGCATCTCACGATTGGATGTGGATTCCCCAGTGTACACCAACCTGGCTTTGTCTTTCGATGCAGTTTTCCCCCTCCTCTCTCATTCGAAGACGCTTCTGTTGAAATCTGCATTGATTGTGTGCTATCTGACATGCTAAGGAAATCGCCGCCCTCCTCCTCCGCCTCCTCTCATGGATCCTGAGGCCGGCGGTGTCAGCCGAATGGCATCGTGATGGGCACCTCTGAAGATATGCCATCTTGCCATTGGCTGCTGATTAATTCCACAGAGTGGAGAGGGTCAAACTCTCCTTCCGCTCTTGACCCTTCTATATATAGGACCTCGTATTGTATTGCTGAACTTGGCATAGGAAGAAGAAACAAGTTTCCTTAACTGATTAGCGTTCCAAGTTCCAGCCAAATGCCAACTACTTATTTCTTACACGTTTCCTTGCCTATCTCACGTGAACTGGTTCTAGACTTCCTCTCCCCCTCCTCCTTCCCTTTTAAACTCCATTCTTCTGCTCTGTCTTCAGCCGTCAGGAAGAGCGCCACCCTCCTGTTACCCGCACTGTTCAATCTGTTCACCAAGTCCAAATATCATCGTAAACCTATTCATCGATCATTTGCTTATTGTTGCATGTTTGGCCGGATTGCGTAATCCTTCGGCTATTATCTTCTTCGGTTACAACAACCCCGGGTGTTCTACTCAACGGCGCAATCAAAAGAAACAAGTTTGCAAACAAGTGTAATAAGTTTGTAAACAACCCTCACCTGATCTCTGAGTGTGTTATCCCAAACACCGATCACGGAGGATTATCCCAGCGATTAGCAATGTGTTGCTCCTAATCTGCGAGCGTTTGTCTTTGTGAGAAGCACAGAAGCAGCTCCGTTGCAGCAGCAGAGGCAGCAGTATTGCGGCGGTTGCAGCAGCGTCGGCGTCGGTCTGAGAGCGGACTGTGGTCTGCTGCAGTGCTGCGGCGTGGTGTCATTATTATATCGGCCTTGCTCTTGCCTGCTCTTATGATTGGGTGCCCGGCTGCATCCTGCCTCCTCCGAAGTCCCGTGCCCTCCTTTGCAGTGAGATTCCCACTGATGTTCCCATCCGATCAACTTGAGTATTTCACGCCTGTATTTACTGATATTCGTATCTGAGTAATGTCGGTCTAACTTGCTGATTAACTCGGTTGCAGGTGACCGGGCTATTCACTGGCGCCTGTGTATATATGTGGCTTCCTATACGTTAATGCATTGCGCGAGTGTTAGGTTTCTGTGTCATTCAAAAGGCCGAGATGGCTGATCTTGGCCCCAACTATGATTAGCCGGTTAGGAGAACGATGACCGGCACACAATGCTCTCGTTTGTCACTCGGCGCAGTGATGTGCACCAGGTTTTAATGCTAGGAATACCTCGAGAAAAGGACTGGCGCTGGATGAAAAAAGGCCCCCGTTGCATGGCCTGCATTCTAAGCATTCTGGGCGATCACTTGCCTCTCCTTTTCATCCCTGCTATATTGCACAACAATTCCACATATATTGGTCATCGCGTATTGCAGTCTTTTCATTACAAATGCCAGATTAATCGCTGGGGCAGTATTGGGGGCGCGGCGGCGGATATTACAGCCATCCCTGAGACATGCCACCACCATGTGAACGTTGCCTCATCATGGGCATGCGTTTAACTCACTGTTGCCACGATTTGCACAGTAGTCCGGCGCTTGCACTTAGCCCGAGCGACAATTAGCCAGACAGGATCCCGCAAAAATTCGCGGATAGAGTGGAATGGTGCATTTGGGCCAATTTGGGGCGAGGTGGCAGGTGCTCTCCGGGGCTGTTAGGGGCCGGTCTAATCAGGGCGTCATCTCCTGTCGTCCTGCAATGATCGCGTAATAAGGGCAGGGGTGAGGAGGTCCTTTCAAAGGAGGATCACTGCGAAAGATCGGGATTCTCGGGAAAATGCAAGCCCCATGGATTCACGTCACCGGCTGGCATTCATCACATCACCGCAATTGAACATCCCTCTTACGGCATCGACAGGTTTATGATTATTTTAATTGCAAACCATGTACAAGCCGGCTTTTTTTCTGTGCGTCTGCATGTATTCGTGAATATAATTAATATCGATAAATCAATATTTATGTCCAGCATGGTTAAATCGGGTGAGCTATCGACCCTTCATGCCACTATTTATATGTGGATAATTGAAGTGGATGCTGGTGGAGGTTGTATTTGAATTCTCTGTTGTGATATATCAGACGGAAATTGTTGAATGATAAAGTAGAAAGACGATTGTGCTGTGTCCAGCCAGGCCAGCCACGTGCGAATAACGCACGACAACGGGCAGCTGTGCCAATCGAATGCGATAGCAGTTTGCGCCGTTATTATGTTGTATCATTCGAATGATTGGTGCGACCAATAACGCAGTGAGATGAAGTGTGCGGTTGCTCCCCAAGACGAATAGCGCATCGTCCTGTTTCGAGGGCCGATGTGATTGCTTTGCTGCGCCAGATCGAAGCTTGAGCGATGGAAATCTGAAAGGCTTCGTCGCGACATCGGCGAATTGCCCGAATATCCGCCACGGCCCCAACACCGACGCCTCCTGACTTGTCGCTGATCCACGACGTGCCTGTCCAGGTCTCTCTGGCAATCCACCCGCGCAGGCTGCTACGTGCCGGCTAGCCTTCTATGCTCGGTGGCGTCCGGTAATGGAGTCGGAGCCAATGCCATGGCTGTCCCCTTGCTCTGGCCAATCTGGCCAGCGCAGGCGACGAGTGAAGTCTGATGCGTGAGTGACATTGCAGATTGCTTAAATAAGTGAATTGTTCGTTCATTTCGGGAATTATGGCGCTATTTAGATAGCCATGTATGGTCACCGCCGCTCGCCGGTTTGCTTTGCCTCAAGTACACTGACTTATGCGGCACGCGGGGCAGATTTCGTGCTCCTAAAGCGCGTCCGCGAGGGCCATCGACGCTTCTTTATTGACAATTGCACGTCCAGTTCTTTTGTTAGGCACCGCTATATGTGTAAGCCACACCCAAACATATGATTGGAAATCACCGACAACCGGCCCATGTGTGTGTGTGTGTGTGCAAGATATCGACTGGGAAGGTGGCTGCTGTGTGTCGGTGGCGGAGGCTGACATACGGCTTCGGGGATTCCGCGGATAAAAGAAGCTTCTTCCCGGGAGAAATCCCGCCGGTGGTGTCTGTCTGTGCCGCTGCATGGCCCTCCTAATACTATACGCGACCCCTGAGCGTAATTGACTCCGTGTCGATGGGCCAGAGATCAGCCCGTAACCATAAAGCGTGGCACATATTTTTGCTGCTGCAATTAAAGAGCAAGCCCCTGAGCAGTAAACAAGTCAACCCATGGGCCAATAATAGCCCCCTCCAAATGTGAAATCGATGTGTTCGGATCAGCTTCAGTGAGGATGGGTAGGCATCGGCGCCAGCGTCCCACATCCATCTGCTCCGACCTCATCACCAGGACGCCACTATCACCCACGCATATATGCCCTATACTCGGGACGGATAAAAATAAGCCCATAATTGCTGACCATCGCTCTTTGATTATTTCAATTCTTCATTATGATGAATTATATGGACACCAACACCGGTGTGATGAATGCAAATTTGGGTGTGTTTTTCTTTTCCCCTTTCCAGCTCTGGTCACCCGGTGTTGTGATTGATAGAGGGGAGCCATGTTGGACAGGAAGCACACACATGTAGGTGCCAGCAGCAATGATTGATGGCTGCACATTGCTCGCTCTATGATGCAACACCTCGCCACCAGTTGATGTTTGGGTTTACACGCAGCGTCATCTGGGTCTGGCACCGCGAGCTCCAAGGTGATCGGCCGGACGCCCATGATGGATCTGCCTCACGGCCAAATGATCCAATGAAGAACCGCCTCAAGATCCTCGAATAACGTAGACGGATAGCGTCGCAATTGGCTCCTGATAACCGGCATCAATATGAGAAATCCCACGACAGTCACTGGACATCGTTCGCCGCTGCTCCTCGCTGCATGACCGTCATTAGAGCTGGGTCAAGGTCGCGACAGCCACTTCCTGTTCCACGTCGTTTGTAGCTACATGCAAATCAGCAGGATGTCTTCCGACAGTCCTTCAGACTGATCACCTCAGCTTTTTTTTTTAATAAGTATAATTCATAGCTGAGCAGTTTCATGTCGCCGTGGGTGCTTTGAGGTCAGGCGGTACTGCTCGTGACGTGTGATTCAGGGAAACTCATGCATGTTTCACGCCATCACGGGCGTTGCGCGGCTTGGTCACCCCTGTCGTCGCAATTTCCCTTCGCACAGAATGATTTACAAACAGCTGAGATTTAACACAATGCATTATTAAACATTGCGACGAATGGTTCAAAGACGTTGCCCGTTTTAAGCGAAAGTCTCTCAGTAAATTATTCACTAATTCCACAGGCTGACGCACTGTTGCGCTCGCTACTTTCTTAGATTTCTTCTTTTCCAGGTGTCATTCAATACAGTTCTTCACCACGGTGCATTCAATCGACTCAACTTGCTCGATTGCTTCTCAGAAGTGGGGAAACTTACACAACCATAAAATGCGGCCATTTTTTGTGTATCATATAATTTTATATTCACTCGTAGGTTAAAAAAAAATAAAAAATAAAAACATTTCTTCAATGTTGGAGGAAATGTAATTTTGGCAAAACACAACAACATCAACAACGGATGATTATACCCCGACGTACAAACATACAGGTTATTGATTCCCAGGGTCAGGGATTGAAAACAGTTGGTTTTTATGCCTCAGATTCCGCTTTCGCTGCCCTCACTGACCTGTTGGCTATTTCTGATTTGCCACTTCAAAATACAGACGGTACGGCTGCAGATGCCGTGTTATGTGGCGTGTACCTGGCCGCGGCTGTTATGATCAGAACTGGCGAATGATGGTGGCATGCCATGTTGTGTCCTCACCGGGTGCCTGCACTCAGTAGTGTGCATGGAACGACCTCTCGAGTAATGCGACCTCGTGGCTAATGATTCGTACATCGGCGCGTGTGAAAACCAAGGAATATGGGGCACCACCCTGTTTGGTCTGCGGCTTTTATATTGCAAACCCGTGCTGCTATAAATAGCTAAGAATAACAATGCTAAGCTTCCAATTGTCTCTGCTTGGTGGCCGAATACACAATTGCGGCGGGTGTTTACTCTGTGGTTGTGCAATCTCTTTAAGAGGCCTTCGCGGCACGAGGGTTTGCCAAGCGTCGCGCTCAGCCCGATGGCCAGCTTGCCCACCCCCTCGCTTTTGGTCCGTCGTGGCCAGCGGGGTTGCTTAAGCGCGATCTTCACTGGCTGGCTCGCCTGACAGTGATGTCGCTCAAGGTCTTGGTCCCGCTGAATATCTGCCCTAATAAATCCTGTCATCCGCCAAAGAGCGCTCATCATTCACAACGTATGACCCTTGAAGGTCACTGTTATTCGTGACCTTGAACTTCTGTGAGTGCTCGTCTACTGCGCGTTTAGTCGGTGCGCTTTTTGGTTCGTGCCCCGCTGTGCTAATCACCCTGCCTTGTCGTCGATGGAGGCTTTGCTTTGCCGTAATACAAACATCCCTCATAACTCTTCGGTTCGATACCGAGGGCTTGTGAAGTCGGCATCGACAATCTTTGTCTTGGCGCTAAGTGGGTTATGATTGTCTTATGAGAAGGATGCAAGCGCCCTGGGGTCCCTATGAGCGTCACATTCTGGGCCAAAAAAAGAAAAGAAACAAAAAAAAAGAAACAAAAATCCAATTGATATAGAAAGTTCATGCAATTGGCTATAGTGGAATTCGACTCCCATGCAATGTGCTGTGCATCTTGAAGATAAAAAGGCCGACGAGCGTCTCAAGATTGGATGACGAAAACTTTTCCTCCTTTAATGCTGAATGGTCGACGAAAATCTGCGCTTCTCTGCTTTGACAAAAACTCCGTTTGAGCAGGAAGCGACTGCCGCTTGCATTGCACTTCCGGAACACCTGCTCCATGTAGGTCACGAGTCTCCCGAACTCCTTAACCTGACCTGATTCCTACTAAGCGCTCATTATAGCATACCACCTGATGTCCAAGTGCATTCATATCGGAGTTACTCATCGGATTTCCGGGATGAGCCCTCCGCATCCGGCTGATAAACCAGCGCGCCACTTATTCCACGGGTCCAGCGAAGATTCTATCTCGCACTTGATTTCTTCCTGTGCAGAAAGTACTGAAGTCCTCGTATTTTATGACTGACTTGCTTACTGACCCGGGCGTCACAGTATTTTATGGTGATAACCACTGCTGCAAGTCGAGAATTACACTCTCTTGGCGAGTGTATGTCACTGGCTGTGAAACCATCTCCAATGGCACCCTTATTTGTGTAATGACCACTGATCGTTATTTTCGCACGGTTTTCATCCAATCATAAAATTTGCACTCAGTTTGCAGCACTTGTGTTTATTATGCATGCTTTCGTGTTTATCTATTGCCTCATTCGTCCCCATGCATCATAATGAGATTAATGACTATACGTCATTCTTTTTCTCCCGCACCAATTAACCCTGTTTTCATGAATATAACGTTGACGATTCTCGGCGGATTCCCTGAATTCTGACGCAGAGGGCAAAACACAGTCGCATCATTTTCCGCGGAATTGTCTATAAAGCGATTGGGTCGCAGTCATTTCACGCAGAAGTGGGTTTTGTGGGGTGCCAATGACGTTCTAAGCAGCCGACCAGGTTGCTCTCTGGTTACACGGCGCCTGCTGCCCATCAAAACTGCTGCTTAAGTATGCTTGTAATTGCAACGGCGTTACGCTGATCCGACCGCATAACGACAACAAACTTACCTACTGTTATGAACGACGTACGTAAAGGTGTCAACACGAGCTGAAATCGGGTTGTTATGAGGCGAGTGCGGAGGGATCGTAGCTCATCTGATGTTACATAAAGCAGGGGCTTCGTTGCAATTCGGCTGGCTCCCTAACTATCTCACTGTCAGAATAATCTCGCATTGTGCCAACACATCAAATAAACCCGGTTTACATTTATCTTGGGTTACTGAATTATACAGAGCGGGCCAAAAGTAGTCTATCTACTCCATGTTAAAAATTAAATTTTAAAATTGACTATAATTTATCAATTATTCCCAGAAATAAATACCTGATATAGATTAACTAAGTTATACTGCACCCATTTATCCAAAGAAATTGAATAAATCGTTAATTTTGAATGAGGGAGGAACATTTAAATGAGAGTGGTAAATGATCGCGAAGAGCGTTTCTGTGAGCGTAATCGCATGGGCCCCTGAACTAGCATTGTGGAATGCCATCTGTTGCGTGGCGCTGCAGTACAAATTATCTGTTTTGTTTTGATTTTAGTAGATATATATTAGTGCTACAATCTCAACAACAGCACTCACAAACAATAGAATATTTAGTTTGTTCATCCTATTATAGTAATTTCAGAAAGTGAGTACCGTTATTTGATGCATGAAGATAATTAATAATGCGTACGATTTAGACGACCGGCGCCAGAAAATGTTTCGCGCGCGTTTTCTGCCGCTCGCCGCTTGCTGCGTCCGAAAAATTTTGATTTTATTTTGCTTTGATTTTAGTGAGTATTTTATTTTGCATTTGTTCTTGTATCTTTTTCATTGCCGTTACTTCTGGAGTAGATACTTTACGTATGTCTTGTAAGGCGTACACAAGGATCATCCCACGCATGCGTGTACATATAATGGTATGCGACAGGTCACTAAGTGCAGCAGTGTGTACTCAAAGCAGAGAGCGATGCCTTATTTGGGCATCCAAATGATGCTCATCCATGGTTCGG
This sequence comes from Capitella teleta, assembly GCA_000328365.1. Classification (NCBI taxonomy): domain Eukaryota; kingdom Metazoa; phylum Annelida; class Polychaeta; family Capitellidae; genus Capitella; species Capitella teleta. The sequence goes on along the minus strand of KB294182.1, from coordinate 302,399 downwards.
GGCTGATCATAATATCTCCGAATTCTTGGTGCGCTCCTTTGATTGAGATGAATCGGCATCAATGTCGAAAAAATTTGGTTAAAAAATGATAGGAATTGCAGCATGAACTATTAAATTATCCATACCAGGTATTTATTTCTCAGATATTTGCGTGATTTTTACACTGTGACCTGTTTTGTGACATTTTCCCGATAAAGTGCACTGCCATTGAAAAGCATTGAAATATTTAACATGGAGTAGATAGACTATAGTTTTGTTCCACTCCGTATAACAAAGATCCTACGTATAAGCGCTAAGACTTTTCTGTTTCAAGGGTGTTGTGTTGAGAGACAACATGCGACAATATACCACACAGAAATACCATGTTTGGCTAATCACAGAGCATAAACCCAGTAAATAATTCTCTTCTGCGTCTGTCCCTCGTAAAACACGTCCTATTAACGGCCCCGGCCGTCAGGGCTCGACGTGGCAGCAATCCGGAGATCATTGCGCTTCTTTGAAGGCTTGGGAATTTGTTGCCGTGCCCGAGATCGGTTGCCTGGGTGATTTGTCATGGCAACCCCTTGCCTCGGAGATGTGCTGGGTCAAACGCACTCGTAAATATGTTGGCAAATTGCGGCATAAGATGATGATGAAGCGCACTGTGCTCGGAATCGGTGACGTCGCGTAAAATTTGCACCCAAACCCCGTCTACGTGCTGCTCCGATAAGCATTCTCTAATCCTATGCTTAAAATGGCACGGATCGCATCGTTCATTTCTATGAGGTGACAACTCCGGGTCGTGCTGACCACTACGGAAGGGGCATGGCAAAACAGAGAATTGCCTGAAGACGTAATTGTCTTTTCGGAGTATGTTTTTCTGCTCTTTGCCGGCCCTTGTGTTTGTCCTTTGGCGGTCAGTGCAATGCGAATGGCAGCACGACTAGCGTGTCAAGTGAACATCTTTGCCTTGGCATTTAGCGTAGCCAAATGGCTACTGCAGGTGGATATGATACGTCCCTAGGGCCACTGTTGCTCTAAATGGGCTCTTAGCGCTGCCCACTTTGTGTTGCATTGTACCTTCGATTACTTTCAGAGCGCGTATCCCAATCTGGTGTATCGCTCGTTAGGGGATCCTTGGCCTCGCAGTGGGCTGCCAGCCGCGAGGAAGCGAGCTGCCTTAGGGAGCCCGTCTTATCGGAGGCCTCCGGAACTAGATCTACACGTCAAAAGGGTTTTCTCGAGAATCCATGGCCGCTTTATGAAGGTCTTCGATCATAATTACCGTTATAGTTCTGCGTCATTGGTGGTCGGTTTAATAAAGCTACGAAAACCGGCCCTATTGCCGGCGCTTTGAACCGGCAGCTTTACTATCGCTGCCAGTGTATAAACCTGATTTTTTTTTTTTTTGTATGGCATGAAATGCCTTGGAGATAATCCGAACACTATGCGGAGAATATACTGCAAGAAGAGCAAGCCCACCTATGACTAGCCCCACGTGTTTCAAGCCTTGTTTAATCACAGCCGGCGTGTACTTCGGGCCCGATTTCTTTATGGACCTCGTTCGGGTTTCCAAAACGTCTTCATCTAATGCTATGATTGGCGGTTCTCTTCATTCGCTGTGATCCAACCGTACGTCGGTTATACGCGCATAACGAAGATCTATGCCTTCCTGTCGCTGGCGGATCCAGATGGGTCCGTGGTATTTCTTTGTACAAAGTTCTGCGATTAGCTTCTGGAGTATCGGCTGAATCACCAACAGGCGAAGGAAGCGTCTGGTCGTTAAGCTCCCCGCCACACAAAAACGCCTCCGCTTTCCACTTTGTAACTCTCAGTTTCTTCGGGTTTATTGAAAAGTGATGGATTCCTTGGATTCGATTGAATGCAGCAGATGCACGCACTCAAACGGATCCTGCAGCTTTGTTTTCTTTTAGATCTTCATTCGCCAGTAGGAAAAATAACACGAGCAACCAGGAGAGCCGAAAGCCAAACATTTGTCATAATACAAATTGGCGTGTATTCGTAAATATTGCATTAAACACCATTTCACAGTCGTAAGTGCCGGGATATTTATAGCACTTACTCGCTGTATCTTTTATGCTTTATTAGCTTGGGTATCATTCTAATTTACCTGCCGCACAGCTAAGAGCAACTTCAATCATCTTTGATGCTCGATTTGTTTTGACTACCATGTCTCGTTAACCATTTAATGTGCTGATAACAAGCTATTTGCCATAAGGATGTTTGATATCAGTGCACTTTACAGTATCACCTTGGTAACTCAATCTAATGTCGAGCGTCCCTAACATACTTAACCCTTTCGAGTTCCACGACATTCATCTGGAAGAAGGAGCGTTGTAAGTAAAACCACTTAACCCCAGAAAACCGCGCTTACGATCTCTTCCAGGTTTGTCTGTCCATTGATCGATGTCGGCAGCGCGAGGCAGCTGGTGTACATTCCATTGCGTGTCCCCGTGTGTTAAACTGCATTTGGAAGATATTAAAACAGAGGAAAAGGGCAAACATACGTACAAGAACGCGGGCTGTAACACTCAGCGCGGTCATTGCTTATTGATTGTACAAATTGAATAATGATGGAATCGATGTGTTGATTGCCGTGCTAATGGTCTATCGACTTCATGCTATGTATTCATGGCAGGTTGGCGTAAATCAACGCCTCTAATCGGCTCCATTGCTCGACAAGTCCAAGGACAAAGAATGGCCTTTCGCTTGATCAAAGGCGTCTTGCATGACCGCCGATCCTGATGCAGCCAGTTCAGGTCGAGCCACTCCGAAGCACCGAGGGATTGTCGGCGACTAAAGGGACCCAGGTTGACCGCCCTACATAGACATGCTATCTGGGGATCTTTGCTGGGTGCACCGGATTGGTGCAGATTAATACTGGTCTAATGCTGGATCAGCATTCAGAGTGGTATTGAGTCTCACTTTTGCTTTGTGAAGTGTGTTGGTGCCATGGGGGTGGCGTTAAATCTTTGAGTATATGCGAGTGTTAACTTAATCCCTTGAGGTCAACCACTTTGGATCCATTTGAGCGGAAGTAATCACCGTTTAGTGTCGATTTCGGCATAATTTACTCCAGGGTGCGAATATCCCAGGGCGTAGACTTGGTGCATATCGAACTGGGAGGCTTATGCATATTGTGAATAGCATGCCGTTTCTTGGTTTTGTTCCATGCAGAATTATTTGCGTGCTTTCGATAAAGGATTGTGCAGCAGCTGAGAGTGGACATTGTTGCGCAATTCTTCGCTATCGAACTCAAGACTCAATTCAATCCAAAGAGCATCTGCTTCGGGATTCGTCTAGCATACCAAACAAAGCTTCTTTAATTGCATTACATCTGCGCTCTCCTCCTCCTCCTCCTCCTCCTCCTCCTCCTCCTCCTCCCCGCCTGCCTCCAACTGCACTGCTTTTCAATGTGATTGCATAGAAAAAGAGTGATGTAATCAAACATATTGGTGCAGTATTAATAAGCTGCTAGAACCGGAGGCAACTCGCGAGAATAAAACACAATCATAATGGATGGCTTGTGATTTCAATCAAGCAAATCGATCCAACCCCTTTCCTTTATGAATATTCCTCGGAAGAAGAATATGCGAGTCGGCCGCTGCAATGGCCTGGACGCCCTGCTCAACTTATATTGTTGGCGGCGACACCATCCTTAGCAATATGCGCTGCTTTTTCTTTGGGGGCCGTGATGGATGGGTGAATAGCTGCTGATTGACTTCCATTGTTTCCTGTGCAAAACTCTCAGCACCGCGATTACACTCAGGTCTAATACAATTATCTCTCGCCTTGGCCGTCGGCCTGAGGCTCACTGGTCTTGTCCGCTTGTTTGAACAAGCTTCGGTTCACGACGGAGATCGAAGCGCTGGCTGGGATGGTGCTCCGAAGCTCCCGTCTTTTACATCGTTTACAACGCCGTCTCAATTTCATGTAGAGATCTACGGTACTGCAATATGGGCGTCGCTTCGCCTTCGTTAGGGTAATATTATAATTGTTAATTCGGCTGCATGCGGTGCGTTATGTCTTCCTGGAATTGCAGATTGCAGCACTGATCTGTCGTGTCATATACCACGTGATCGCTATCTCCAATTCGCGGCCTGTCCAATGCAGACCACCCAGCGAGCAGCCTCATGTGGGGTCAATGCTTTGGTTTGTTGGCACATGATGGACACTTACATAGCACAAGATCATGATCCCATTCGGCCGATTCGATAAGCCAGGCTTTCGGCCCGATGAAACCCCGCTAAAGGAAGCTTTTGCAGAGAGAAAAAAAGTCGTCAGCATAAAACGACATGGTTACAAAATTAGAACTTAGTGCCGGCCTTGCTCCGCTCTCTTCACTGTCAATATGTACTTATATATAAGATCGTGGAGCAGCGGAATCTAGTTACGCTGGCATACCCTGATATTGAATACGTGATCTGAAATAGCGAACTGGCGATGCAATTTTCGCCTTCCTCTGGGGCTAGACCCACAAAGACTGACAGCAGCACATCTCTTATTATTTGCCAATTCACTCTATGATTTCTTCTCTGCCACCAACAGAAATGTTTCTTGGCACACACAAAAACGAACAACCCAAAAACAACGAAACACATGTTTTCTTGGACTTGATCGTGTTTTGCATTCCTTTGCATAAGGCTCACCTGCTCGAGATTGAGCATGCATGGCCGATCGTATTCGAAGTGAGTGAAACTAGGAGCTAGGTGTATTCGACCTGAAACTATGCGTTGAAATCTGCACCTAGCTCTGCTTCAATCAAGGCTTATTGCGAACCATTCATGGCACTGAAAGGATTACTACATTGCAGCACACTCAGCAATTGTAGACTACCATTAGCCCCCATCCAGCACACGCGCAGGGGGTGTCCTAGTGGCGTAGATGCTCCTGGGTCTTGTGAACTCATTTGCGTTGCATGCACTTAACCCTCACTTCGGGATGCGAGCCCTAATCTCCTGCACCCTCGCATTCATTAAGCACCAATAGGGGTAGGCGAGGGGTATACATACATTGGGAAATCACACATCATGTTTGCCAACCTTGCACCGCGCACAGAAGACATTAAAAATGCATAGTTTTGCACAGTTATAGCTTTTACTCAGTTTTCCGTTTGAGCTAATTGGTGAATATTGCGAAAGACGGTGCTTTTAGGCAAACCATCCAAATACGCTTCCACGTTTATGGTCAGTGCTCTAAGTTATACGGCTACTGTAGGGGTATAATACATGGGCGCGCGTGGGAGCATGTGCCCGTATTCCCACGTAACGCGTGTCCAATAAATGGATCCACTAACATTAGTTCCACCCACGAATGCGCTATACTTGTGATTAATTCTCACAAATCTGCGTTTTCCTTGATGGTCCGTTTGAGGTGCCTTGGTGGTCAACATGATCTCAGGCAGTGCGTTATGAGACCAGCGTAATGGCTTCGGAGAATGCTGCTCACAGAAGTGGGCCGCTGTGTCTGCAGGCAATGGGGTTCAATTCTGAACAGAGTCAGTCTTCTAAGCGTAGCGTTTTAGTTCTAGTAGAAGTATCTGCTCAATGTGACCTCGGGTTAATTTGAGCGAAGGAGAAATTCAGAGTATAGATCGAGTCAAGATGAGATGCCCTCAAACCTAAACTCATATACGGTTGCGTATTAATTTTGGCTCGAGAATAATTAACATTAATTGCCATCGGAACGGAATATAATTCTAGTATCAAAGGAACAACAGACGGACTGCTTTGTTTGGTTACATCTTTACCTCGCACTTCATTATTTTGTTTGTTGATTGCTGTTCAGTCATTATCCTGACGCATTATCGAGTATGTGTATGTTTGCAGCCTTCATGGCTCTTTTTGCGTGTGATATTCATTACCGTATTCATTCATTATATGGCACCTCTCAACCCGCGCGCCTCTTCAGACCCCTGAGTGGTTCTGGGGAAAGGAAAACCCTGACCCACTTTTTTCCTCAACTATCCTCAAATGAGTTCTGAGGAATGGTTGCTATACCAACGCTCCCATCTCCTAACTTCGGGCGTAAATATCTGCTGGTTATTCTCAGTAAATGGAAGTAATCGGCGAGTTGTCAATATTCAGCGCGGGTCTTGTATCGCAGTCTCTTGTGGTTTTGATTAGTCGCGAGGGAGTCATTCAGACCAAGAGTATGCTTTCCCGTGTACACACACAATTCTCTAATTATGCTCTTACATGTCATACGAGCTCCATGACAAATGATTTTCGTACAATTCTTCGCGCACCAAGAGTAGCATCCCATGGGCTCCCAGCGGAGCGATTCTTCAACTTTAAGAAAGATCTTTTGAAAGCTGTTTCAATGTGACACCGTCTCTGCGGACGGGTGCATTGGGGACCCGGGGGAGGGGGGGGGGCTCTGAGCCAACGAAACTCTTCTGAGTCTCGACTTCAGCGCCTTCTAAATAGCGAAAGCGATCCGAGGCAGCTGGCGGGGACTTATTCCACGCGTAAGTGGATTTTGTACTTTTCTTTGGCACGTATCACGCGCTTACAACCTGTGATTCTCATGCTTAATAATGCAAGGTCGTGCGCATGCGTGTGCGGTGCTTTTCACACAGCCCGATTGCGCCGTTCAACATCACGTTAGGATTATGTGTTTGCAAATCACCGTCACACCAACCAATGTTGTCAGCTGACAACTTTATAGCATGATGATCAAAGCCCGCGGAGGGCAAGCGAACGCCGAATCCCGGCACCCGATTCCCATCGAATTCATCTTGCTTTTTGCCCTTCGTAATTTGAACTGTCAATCACAGTACGCAAAAATTGAGCAATTGCTTCTCAGGCCTAGACGGCGCCGGCTTCCGCTATGTTCCGTTATGAGGTCAGAGGGTTCGACCGCTAAACCTCGCACTGCCCCGTTTATTCATTTCTCCGCAATGTACACAACATTCATTCATCGACCTGTTCTATTGAAAACACGAATACAACGTTTGTTTACCATAAAGCGACTCCTGATCAAAGCAAACCAATATCACAACATTCAGCTGATTGCCTCAATGTAGGATTTTGTTGCGCGATAAAAAAAGTTTTTGAGTACGAGCACGTTGTTTTGGGATCAGAGCAAGCAGTTGCTATGTTTGATCAGAGCTTTGGTTGATCAACTCAGTCAACGATCCTTCATTAGTAAAATCAATCACAGCAGACCTATACACTATAGGCACATACTTGGTTGAATATGCTTCTTATGATTAATACGAGTCAGATCAACATGCACCTTGTAATCGCCATTTGAATCGCAATTGCATTGTATACAAGAGCAAGCGTGAAGATTATAGCAACCCTGTATATAGAAGGCCAACTTTTATTCATTATAAGTGAGTAACTGGGTATTTACAAGGCTGTCTTCAGCGTGTGCTTATGAGGTCACGTCGGGAGGACACGGGGGCGGGATAAGCATGCCATGAAGGCACGCGCAAGGTCAAGAGAGGGGATAAACGGCATTGGAATGGCAACTGCTATCTTTATCGCTGCACTCGGAGCTTCTGTTTACCATGGCTCACTGTTGGCATCTGAACGGATACTCATTATATGGTTACTCATGGTTAGTTGATTATGACGTCATTGCCAGCGCAATATCTGACACAGTATATCACACAGACTTTTGGTAATCAATTAAAATGCGGAGGTGTCTAATTTATCCTTATTGCTTGTTCCTGATTTATTGATCCGTCAGAAATTGCAATATATAATATATCAGGAAGACAGGGACCACAAAATGTGTCAAATGATTAAATTTGTAATTGTATTACATTAGGGCGTAAATTTCACTTTGAAAATAAAATAGAAATGATTTTGAATATCGAGAGTAAATGTTCTCTGTGGCTTATAAGGTAAAATCTGCGCATGCACATACCATGGGCGCATATATTTCAATAACAACTATACTATGAATGGCCAGACAGTATCTGTTAATGGACAATTTTCCGCCAAAGGTTCTCAAGAAGGCTCAAAACTTTGAAAGTATCAAGACATCAAGACTATTTGTGCAAGACACCGCCCAAAGCACAGAATGCGACGGAGGGGGTAACCCTGTACCCAATACCCTCTTCCATGCAGGATGTCTCCCCGTTACAAAAAAACAACGTGTAGCCAGACTAGACAGAAGAGATCAACGGAGGTGTCTAATTTCTCATTATTGCTTGTTTATGATTGATTGATCAGCTGGGGAAGTGACATATAACGTGGCTCTGCTGTCACTGCGCCTGCGCCCATGCGATGCAATAACGTTGTTCATTGTCGGTTCTATCGCCGATGTTTCATTTCTTTCCTCGATGATCCTGCCATTGTTCTTGACGAAATTAACTCTTGTACTTCTCTGAAGTTCCCACATGCGACGACGTCGTAATGCGGAGATGATCAGGAGATAGGCACGCGTTCTGTTACAGTAATTACGCTACTCTGTTTTTTATCGGTGTGATTTTTGTTTTCTTCACCCTCGACCCTGATCAAGCAGCCGTATCATTTATGACATCCAGGGGCGAAAGAAATTCTGCGTGTATCAACTTGTTTCTGACCAACGGAACAAACGGGAAGCACCTAGGTTGATTGGGGAATCAGCTATCGCCCTCTATAGCGCACCTATCGACCCGTGTGCGCTCGAGACCCGAGGCATTCGTTCCCCAATTGCTGTTGGTTTACCTGAAGCAACTGCTCTGATCAGGCGCGATATCACCTGTTATCAGTGCGATGCAATCACCATTAAACGTGCGATAACCTCAGAATTGATCTGGGAGCCCTGGAGGTTAACTTAACAGGTGCGGGTATGCACTATACGTACGCCATCCCACTCCGAGGACACGCTTTTGAAATCCAATTTATCCGAATTGCATTTAACTGGATTGTTTTGGTCGTGGTTTGGGTGTGTTTTTTCCCCTTCTTCGCTCATATCTGCTGCTCGTCTTTTGATCCAATCTCACGAACGCAGCTCTGAAATTGCGTTAAGAGTTGCTGCGCTGCGTGGATTCGTATTTTTTATATGACCTGGCATGTCCTCTTGGGTCGACCTCCACACTCAGTGGCAATATGGCCCTACTTCATTGCATGCCTTATAAAACCATATATCCCTCACTTTGCATTCGAGCCTGAGTGGGGTTTTTTTGGGAGTGTCAGTGAGTGTTGCTTTATATAGTTTGTGGAGTGTATTATTAAATCGTGTGTGTGTGTGTGCAATGTCGACAGAGAAGACAGTTGCCTCTCGTCGGAGTTGTAAATGTGTCTCAATTACAGATGGCTGCAAACCTTCCATGCTTCTCCGCTGATTGCGTGTCACCCTGTTATGCAATATTCATCACTGACTAAGAGATTGATTTTATGGGCACCGTAATACGGGGAATATTCAGTTCATTTCATCCCTGCACTGCACCTATCGGAATGACCCTTTGTCAGACTGGTCAGTAGATTCCGGTCAGGGTCGCTGTCTGTTGTTTAGCTCCATCACTGTCGGCGACTGTCGTGCACACCAGTCTCCTTCCTCGGTTTCCTGTATTCGCTTTGTCATGTCGTTGGAGCAGGTGGTCGTGGCTGAAAGATGCTCTTTGAGGGAGAAGAGGGAGAGAAAAAAGGCGAAATTCTGCTTGCTTTGTTTGTCCAATTGGGCATTGTGTGTTGTTCTCAGAGCCAGCAGTTATCGATGCATGGGTCAAGGAGGGGGTTGTTGTGCTATCACCCTTGCGATGACATGTTTATGGCCCAAGATGAAGTTCTGTCGATTTCCGTTTTAGCAAAGTAGCTCAGAGGTCCGATGTTAATATCACTGCGTTTCATCATGTCTGCCTCCCGAACTAATTTGCCAAAGCCGTTAAGATCAATTGCAGGGTTCTGTGATTTGTTTTAGCTCTATAAAGCATTGACTTTGTATTTTATGCTGCATATGAGATCTAATTTTATCAATTTCTAACCCTTGTGGACTGATTTTTCGCGGTCACTTTTTACTTCATTCATTAATGTCCACGTCTTATGATGCGTTCCATCACTGAGTTGCTAATTTGACATTTCTGTGATTTGTCGGCGGTGGCGCCACAATCGGTGTTCGTGTACCGTGAAACTCGCAATTTCCTTTCTTTTCAATCGTGAGTTCTGCAGAAAGTGTGTGTACGCTGCATGTGCAGATATTGGTTTCTACTCCCCATGCGTTCACGCTGTCAGCACTCTGAGTCTAGCAGAAGGGAATGATCTGACTCGATGTCAACAAATGTTCCATTACTGCAGCTTGATCAACAGGTCCTGATCGATGCCAAGTCAGCAATCTCAGCATCGGACAGGATTCCGATAACTAACCCTAATGGCAGCACCAGAGCAGACGGCAACCGTTTTCGTCTGGGTCTAAATTTGGTCAAGGTTTTATATTATTATCAATTGTATTGTGTTGAGTGCGCTGTTTGCATGATTGTTATGCTAAGAGCACGTGTTGCAACCTCTTTTGACTCACTGATTCCGCTGCACCTGTTCGGTGCATGCAAGCAGCGCTTTCTGAATGTCATTGGCATTCTTTTGAAGTTCTATTAGCGCGTGTTTATATGTGTTCGGTTCGCGGAAATTGTTGATTAGAATAGATTCACTTTAAAATTAATTATTTTCATTGATTCTTCTCGATTCGTGAAAGTTTTTCATTTCTCCCCATGCAGCACTATTATATATATATAATCACTTTTGAAGAGCTCTTTGTATATGTCACACAATTTTATATTGATTACACCGCCAGAAATGAACTCTCATTTAAATGACTCTCATGTCGTTTCCATACAACCGTTTTGGGCCTGTGGCAGCACTTCTCATTCTTGACGTCACGAGTGACGTCACTGCTCATTGTTTCGCTGTGTTTATGAGGTGCTGGATGTTTGTGGATCGTGTCTAATACCAACTTATTCGCAATGGAAGCGCTATTGTTCTTAATGCCTCGTGGCATTCCATGCTCTCTGCTTATTTTAAGGGTTTCTATTTTAGTAAAAGAGATGAATTCATGCGCTAATGATGGCATTCAGGGATGAAAAGCCACACTGATAAAAAAAATAAAGGTGCCGCACGTGTGGCGCGAGGATTAACAGACAACACTTGTATAATTTGGGGTAGTTTTTATTTTGGGGAGTGATATGCAACTCTTCATTATTTATAGGCCGTGGGAAACAAAAGGTTGAAACTTTCTACGTGAATTCTACGTGAATTATACATGAATGTATATATGACACCAGTGTGTGTTTTTCAATCTGTTTTATTTTTTATCTTTCCAGGTGAGTCGTACGTGGCATTGATCGTGTGAGAACTGTTGCAATTTCCTCTTCGGTCGCACTTCATGAGTATGCGACATGGAACAAGCGTCCCCTGAATGATAAATGACGAAGATCAATCTCATGACGATGATTTGCGTCAATCTTCGCACTGGTCGCCTTACACGCAAATCAACGATTATCCGCCGGCGATTCGGATCGCATTACAGTTGACTCAATCAATGGCGCACTGCCTAAAATGTCATGCGAAACTTTTACTCGGGGCTTTCTTTTTACAATGCTATGACAACTTCCGTCGTCTGTATGCGTGTCTGTCGTGGTAAGAGCTGCTCGTCATTAGACATGCTTGCAGCAAGGAAAAAAGTATCAGCTAAAAAAGGAGAGAAGACTTGCTGTGCGGATTTGAATGGAAGGATATGAGGCGAGCGTGCGCTTCTTGTATTTATACGCTTGTTTTTGCTGTTGTATCTTAGACCTTTTGCCTCCTCCGTCTAAACGTGATTACGGCTCTGAGCAACAACTCTGCTCTCGCGCCACTGATTCAAGGAGCAGACGCCGCGAGCGTTCTATTGGATTTATGAATGACTAGCGCTGTCTGCGGGTCCCGTATTGACAGCCTCCACCTCCCCACAGGCGCGCAGGTACTCCCATTCTATTGTGACCCCGTTTTTCTTCCCGAGTTTCCCGCCAAATCATTTCCATGAGAACACACATCTGCAGCGGCTTCCGGTGATCAAGCCCTGCGGATTCACCCCCTCTGCTCGTCCCCGTCTACGGACGTGAGCCGCGCGTGCATGGTGATAGTTCGACAATCTTTTGTCCTTGTTAAAACCGCTTTTTTTTTTCCTTAACAGGGGGTTATGCCCTGCTCGAAGCGTTTAGGACAAACAGGGCAGAGAGACGGCCATTAATTATATCAACCTACATAAAAAAGAACCACCTCCGTTCAAAATTACATGTGTCAGGCCTGATTCTCAATGAGGAATTCTTCGAGCGTAGTGTTTGAGAGACGTCAGTGTCAATCTCGATGCATTGGCGGCGAAGTTGCCTGAGACGAGATCTCTTCAATATCCACTTGACATTTTAGAAGGACACGCCCTCAGAACACTCGCGATTTCACGCTGCGGCCGTTCAACTACAATAGGGCACGATTTTCTTTTAGTCTTCAAAATCCAATAAGCTAAGCTGTCATGTGCCACAATAAATGGGTGTGCAAAGTTAGCGAAAACACATTTACTACCCATCTGTTATTCAGGCGACCTGCGTCGCATCGCTCCATCATAAAATTTCCAATCAAATGAACTCGGGTCAACTTGATCGTCGTGTCTCTGTCGGCTATTAATAGCATGGCAATCATGAAATGGACCTTTCGATGTTTTGGCTAACTTGTGTAGTCCATCTCATCCGTCATGTCTGCCAACCAACGGAGCTGTATATTTTAGGACATTATGCATTGCGTGCTCAATCATATCGAACCTTCCGACCAAAACGACTCTTGGAAGTGGCGAAAAAAAAAAAAAAAAAATGATAACCAAACCAGTAGACCACCAGACTTTGTTTTTGTTGGAGCAGTGATCCTAGCTTTTGCAGCCGTGATTTGATTTCAGCTCGCGGCATCCGACGCTGTTTTATTTCGGAAATCAATCTTGGAAATCGACGACTGAGTTGTGGCTTACGGCAGCAAATAAGAGATACCTCAAATGTCTCCTCGCCATTATCATTCACTCGAGTATCTTGATAAACAGTTCGTGTTTACCTGACTTACTCCTCAACGATTCGGCGTCTATCATCACCGCAAGTGATACTAGTTTTATCTCAAAGTTTACAAATTACTTCGGATGAAGAGATCCATTCTATTTGCACAGCTACTCATGCTGCGCTCAAAGGCTACATTCTACTGTTGCATGTGTAATCATATATCTACGTGTGTGAGGCTTGTATGGCTTCTGTGGAATAGGTACTATCATGCACTTACTATAGCTGCCGTGTATTCCCATCAAATTTGAATCATATGCTGGTATATAAGTATGTAGTAGGTTGTTGAATGGTAGAATTGCTGGGATTGGCATTGATTGAAATGTATTGGCCGAAGGACAGCGGAATAAAAGCGAACGAAATGAAAAGGATAGGAAGGAGAGGGCTTGTTAAACATCGTCTATTCGCAAAGGTCTGCAAAGAGAGGAAAGTCTTGAAAGAACACTGAATGGAGGGTGGAGATAACGAGAGTGGGAAATTGAGTCTAAGACGAAGAACTCCAACGAGATGAACAACTGGCCAACATTGGTGTTATGGTCAGATTCCCATTGATCCGTGCGTCAATACCCATTTGCTATTGAAGGTTACCGTCGTCCTTTGAAAGCGGGCAAGGTCAGGACATGGCGTGTCCTTACTGAGGGCTTATACTATACATGCAATTGGAAATTAGAATATCCGTTCATCGGGAAACGAGACAGCACGTTTCTTTCAACTGAGCTAATGAGAAACCGCGGCAATGGCCGCTGTGCTACCGCAATTCGTTTCGTGACAGCAAACTCTTCCGTTCCCAGGTATCCCGATTTATTCATAGCCATGAATGTCACTGACCGGTGTGTTCAATGAGTGGCCAGGAAGCAATTGACCATAGATTGAAACGTATGATGGATCTCAGCACGACGCTGCCTGCTTGAGTGCTCGCTAATCGAAAATGCCCCAGCAATGACCATTGTCTGTGATCGGAGGCTATGTTTACTGATGCGTGTACATAATTATGAGGCCATTGACGAAGTCACTTACATGGCGAATGTCACGTAGGCCAGATTGATAAGCCAGAAGCGTACGTGTTGGAGTGTAGTTCTGTACAAAAGGTGGTTAACTTACAGCTTCTTCACATCTTTGTTCTGTTTCTATTTTATGACGCGCGATCTTCTTGCAAAGGCGCCTTGTGTTCGTTATCTTAGTGAAGCTTCTGCCGCTCCTGGTTAATTTTGCGTCCACGACCATAATTTACACTCGATTGGCCGTAAAAGGTCGTTAAAACTTATTATAATCACCATTTTATACAAGTGCTTCTATAACAGAACACGTCTGAGAGAATCCTTGAGACAAATTGTGCCTTTTTAACAGAGTGATTTCCCGCGGCACTCGCGCCATATATGCTTTGATCTTATTAAGTGATTGATTTGCACGGAATCCCACCTGATGGAAGATCAATTCATTCCAAGGAGTTTCGAGATCACAAGAGCTTCTCACAATACATTTCCGACTGACAATCAATGCTGGCATTGAATGCGGTTTTATCCCGATTACCTGTCTCTATATGTTGATTACTTTGCCCTATTTTCACCTGTGCTGTATCTGATTGTTGATTATAACATCATTGGGTGTTATTTCTGAATTGCGTAGGTCTCTACGCCCCGGGCATCGTCAGCCTCATCAATAAAAACCTTCGTCATTGTCGCTGCCGTACAATGACAGCTTCATCCGTCTGTTTATTTATGTTCTAATTGGCATCGCAGGAATTCACGGAGTCATTCGTTCCTTCTGTGTTGTCTCAATGTCTCCGCCTTCGGCCAAAAGAAATGAGTATTTCGCCAAAGACTGCATGAGAAGGAAATGGGTACATTTAGCATCTATTGGAGCCATTGGTACTAGTTTTACCCACGGCACCACGATGCAGCCCCGCAGTCGCTCCCGGCGGTTCCCCAGTGCAAAGGGTGAAAGCATTCTAATGCCTGCGTGTTGACCAGGGTTTTGTGAATGCCGCAGTAAGCAATATTAGGCACCGACCTGTGTCTTATCCGTGGATCATTTGTCTTGTCCGCTTTTCCATTTCGGAGGAGGAATCCTTTTTAGGCGGGGGAGGAGTGTGGATTTTTATGCATCGTTAGTAATAATATCAAAGCCGCAATTGCTTGCTAACGTTCTTTCAACATGCAATTCAGCTTCATTACCTCTCCTTTTTCGCGAATGACAAGTGATTTCAATGACATTTGGATGAATATTTATGAAGTCATGATGGATGTTTTCAGAAATGTCTTTTTACAGGCGTAGTTTTGTTATTAATGTTCCATTCGTCGGACCAATTACGTAGAAATTGGAATTAACTACACCCGCGTGAAGACCTAATGATGAATGCTTGGAAAGTCGGGGCCTGCAGCTGGCTGAAGGCGTGACGTAACGATCAGCAGAACGGGATCTCGCGAGATGTAGATCAGCACCCCAGGCGGGTTCGCCTCTCGATGCAGTGTTTTTTTAAAAGCCAGACTCAAATTTCAAATCTGATTGAATCTCTCCCTTTTTAAAGGTTTCAACAATTTTCAATTGTTTTAAATTCGATCTGTTGTTATAATTTTTATGAATTATTTGATTTCCAGACTGGAATTATGCAAAATATTTGAGAATCACGAATGGTAAACCCTTGTTATGCCCAATCCAGTTAATATGTGAGACAGAGAAACCGATCCATCACCGGTGGAAATGGTTCATGCCGACTTCATGTTTCATCTGTCGATGACTGCTTTGCTTACACCCAGGGAGCTTTAAAGTGTCGTGGGGCAAGTATTAGTTAGTGCTCGTGAAACGTGAATCATGACTTCATCATATTCCGCTATGTGCAGTGACACGTTTCTGATGTAACACTGTCCCGAATTAAGCGCCGAATTCGGTTGTTGCATTTGCTTACACACGCTTAAGAGCCACCTTGATTTAATTTGTGATTCGTCTGAATATTTTAAATGTTTAACCGTTTTCTTGTTTCAACGAATATCATAGAAGTAGAATAATCGACAACTCTGTATGATTATATTGCTTTTATTCAATGTATGATATGACGAATTAGCATTGGTTCGAAGCACGTGGCATTGAAAAATGTCGTGAGCCGCAACGATTGCGTTGACCGAAACATATATAAAGTGTAAGTTGGACGTGGTTGACAGTCCGTCAACATCTCATTAAAGTCATTTGTGTTAATTAAAGTCATTGGCCATGCCAACCGCAAATGTTTTTTTTTTATTTGAATTTTGCAAGGAAGTTGCTGTTCGAACTTTGAAGAAAGGTGAGGAGTTGAGTTTGTGAGACGATTGCAATCACCCAGGGGTGAATGACCCATGACACGGGTTGCAGAGTGTGCTGTTATTGTGAGGATTGAAAAGATTGGGACATGGGTGGACGGTGTGTGAGGGTTTGAGTGAACTGAGGTCGGAGAGCAGGAGGTATAGTCAGAGAGCTTCTATCCGTAGCTCAAAGAGGCAAAGTTGGATCCCTGTTTGTAGCAGGAATTGCCACAAAGTATACTTATTGCTATTCTATAGTAATTATAGCTGATGACTTATGTAATGCTAAAAATATTCACTTATATATAACCGTTGTATTAAAAAATCCACCATTTTAATTGCGGGCCGTTGAATTTGGATAGTTTTGAGCCTGGCTCAGGCGACCACATCTCGTAATACTAAGAGATATAGGAACATACGAGAGTTATATAATTATGTGAGATCTATGTGTCATGCGTATGCGTAACGATATTAACTTATAAATGATTACGCATCACGTACAGCGTGAAACCTGGATCTGCATAATCTCTAATTGTTACAATTCCGTATTGTTTCTCTGTGAAATAAACCTGTCCCCGGGAATCGGATTGAGGTAATCCTGCGTTGTCTAGTTCGTCAATTGTCCTTTGGTGGCCGCGGTGCTCCCTGTATTGATGAGGCTGACCCTGGCGTCTCCCTTGCCTCCTTACTCTTCCCTCCGGCCATGCCAATCCGACCCATGACTCAAATCCGCGTGTTGGACCGTCTCTTTATTTTTACCATTTGGCCTCGGAAGACTTCCGTGGTTAATGTTCCTGAGAACAACATCAAAAGACCCACATGCAGATATAAATACTCTTTGCACCATTTGAACTCACGTGGGACTTGTACTGATTTCAGGAATATTTTCATGTCTCCATTTCAGACTGGATCTTGTTGCCAGCATTTGCTTCTCCCCCCCCCTCTTTTTTTTTCTCCTACCAACGGTCGTCGACAGTTTTTCCTTTGATGAAGGCGGATTCTAATTCGTTCCCACGTAGAATCTAATCGACTTTTTCTACTGCATGTGGTTTACATAATAGACGGCGACGCAACATTGTCCTCGTTACTGGATGCAATCAAACCGGTTGCCAAATCCTTCTTACGTTAAACGGAGTTGCTGCTATACAATGCACTTCGTTTTCTTAAAAGTGTGTCCATATTACTGAAAAATGTAATTCTAACCCTTTTTTATTTCTAGCTATTGGCTTATTGTGTATCGCGCTTTAAATTAGCAGTGAAATAGTGTACACTGTGCGTAAGTATGACCTCAATCCAAGGAGTCATCGAGGTCTTATGACTGTCGTGAGATATGTCGTATGTGAAATAAGCTTGCTGTGTCCGTGTGTGCATCCGCAGTGTATGCCAACTATGCTATGGACTATATAACGGGGTGCTCATTTAACTCATAAAAACCAGCGATGAAGTCATTGCAATGCCATCCCATTTTCAATTCCCGGTCATCACGGGCCAATTTTTGGCTGATGCCAATTTCGTCGTTGGACCATTACGACCAATGACGCTATCAGCCAATTGTGCGTAGCATTCGTCTCGTCATCAACTTCACCGTCCATTTCGCTCTGTGATGATTTCGCTGTCTTATCTCGAATTAGCATCACCGCATAAACATGTCGTCTGCTTATGACGTTCGTATGACCCGTGAACCTGCAGCCATTTTTCAAGATGGCCGACCGGAACCTTGCTTTATCCGTCGAAACGTTCATCACATCAATGTGGCGGTTAGCGGCTGATTCCTGCGCTGTTACTCGTGCATTTCTGGCCAATGCCTCCCCCTCCCCCACCTCAGGGACTACGTGTCCAAGAGCAAAGGTAAGCTGACTGCAAACCGACCCATTCGCAGGCTTTTTTCATAAATCGCATAATCAGGAAGCGGGTATTTCGGGGCTCGCAATTCAATCTGCGCCTATGTCCCCCGTGCCCTTGCCAGTCAAGTGTATCGCGGCTGTGATCTCTTTACTGCCATCTCCTACAACATGCCCATCTTTGGCGGCAGTCCCTGTCGTCCGAAAATCGCATTGTCTTCCGTTTGTCTTCCGGGGTTGCATTTTTTTCGCTATGGCCCCCTTTTGCGAGGAGGAGGAGGCGGAGGAGGAGGAGGAGGAGGTTCAGATGGAAGCTGCTTATTGCTGCGAATGAAGGAACGTCAAGTTGAGATCATCCGTCAACAACTCTTGACATCTTAAGACAATAAGTCCGAGGGTTTTGGCTGGAGGTTTTTGGCACCATAAAATCCGATCGTGTCCAATCATGATTCATTGCATTTTCATTTCAGCTTCTCTGCTTTCCAGTTTTTCATTTATTTTTATGTCTCCTGCCTTCTGCGTCACTAGCACCAAGAGGATCCGCAGTCGATGCTCCTGATGGGATTAATAGAATAAGCGGTCAACGAGCCTCCACCGACCCCCCTCAGACCGGCACGCGCCACCGTCGGTTTCCCTAATCAAGCCGTAATTCTCTCTGTGATCCTAATTACAAACTCGCTTCTATTTCTTGATTGAGTTTCACCCGTGATTGCCCCCACTGTGCTTGTTTTGCAAACACATAGTTGTAGATTTCGGCTCCCTCCTTGTCCAACAACAAATCGAAATTTCAGGTTTTTGTTCCTGCAGCATGCGATCAAAGGCCTTTGCTAGGTCTTCATGGGGGCCGCAATGAAAGTGAATGCAACCTCGTGTTTTGCGCCGGTTGCCACCCCGACAACTTGAAGGTCATAGGTCAAACTTGAAGGTCACAAATTATGTTTTTATGGGCCTTTATTTGGCACCGTTAAGCTCAGTTCTAATCACTGTAAACCTTATTTAGCCTTTTGAGTAAAAAATAAGCTTTTCTCTGTGTTATAAGTTTTAATAATTAAGCGAATGGCTGACCGCTGAAAGTTCTGCAACAATTACCAATCCTTAAAGCATGGACATAAAGTTTGATTTCATTGTTCAAAAGTAATCTAAACGGAATGATCGTGCGCTGAAAGTGAGTTTGATTGATCAGAACAAGTTCCATGTGTGTTATTAGTGGTTAATCAAGAGAGGGTTGAATATTAAAATTCGCAGATGGGGAATCCGTTGGTGCTATATAGCTGTATAGTTGTCTAAATTTACTTTGTTTTTCTCCTTATATTTCCCAAATCAACCTCCTGATCTCCCTCTGTGAGATAGGCCACTTTCTTGTACTGAAGGCTTGTGTATAAGACGCCGATCTGCGTCTCCCAGGTGACGGACCTGATTTCTTCTCTGATAATCCTCATAAATTTTACATGGGTTTCAAATCTTGAGAGCACAATAAAACATCACCGAAACCTCAACCCCATAACGGTATGGTGGAACTTAAAGCTGTCTTCCCGCATCGATTATTATAATTTATGTGTGCGTGCATGTGTCAGAAAACCCCGGGTTTCTACTTTCTGGATGAATAGAACGGGCGCCTGCTTCTTTGCATAATTTTACGCATCTCAGTCCGTTAAGGTAAGTACCAGTAAGTTCCGGTTGATCAACAGAACGGAGAAAGCTGTTTGGCCACTTCCAACATTACTTATGTATCTTGTATCAGAGTGCCGTAAAACTCCACCCATATATACATATACTTATGTATCTTTTAAATGACACAATGGTCTAATGGCTGTGCAATTTGTGAGCAAGGCAAAAGTTCCTTGGGGTGGCGACTCCGGGTTATATCTTTTGTCAAAAAGCCATGGCTGCATATCCATATTATCCAGTATCAAAAGTCAATCACTGCTCTTTGATAGACCAGCTCAAGATGGATATTGCGTCACTGCTTCTGGGTAGAAATGGTCCCGTATTTGGATGCCGATTCCGGATGTGGCTATTCTGTCACAAAATCGTCACTCAAATCGTCTTCTTCCTAGAAGAGTTCGATCTGTAATTTGAGCCCCATTACTTGCGTTGAATCCATACACGACGACTTTGATTGCAAAGAGCTTTGAAAACATCTCAACGGTCTTGGGCTCTCTTTTCTTTGAATTTGTGGAATTATACGAAAATGAAACGACAAAAAGAACCAGGAAGAGCTGCTAACACAACGGGAAAAGTTGCGTAAGAATATGGCGTATCTCCTGTGGATACCACTGAACACTCATCTTAATAATTGTTGGATACGCCATACCATTTCAAGGCAAATTGAGGTCCAGGGATTTTATTATTTTGATGGTCTACCTTACATTGTCATTATAAAAATGCCGTCCAACTCTATGTTTGCGCCATTCTGTTGATGCAGGATACTAAATAATGATATTAATTATATTTTACAATTCATGTTTTATATGTTATACAGAGTGGGTGAAAAGTGGTATATCTACTCCATGTTAAAAAAAGAAAGAACAACAACTCGAAAATTCGCTCAAATATATCAATTATTGCAAAAAATAACTACCTTGGTATGGTCTATTTTGAATTACGGAGGAATATTTTAAATGCGAGTGCTGAGTGATCTCGAAGATAGCAAAATCAGTTGATCCCCTGAACGAGCATTATGGAATGTCATCTCTTGTATGTGGTCCTTCAATACAGACTCTCTGCATTGTTTTGTTTTTAGGAGATATATATTAGTGCTACAATCAAAACAACAGCACTGTCAAACAAAATAAAAATATGATTGATTGATTAATTGAGGTAAATCCGCATCAATATTGATGAAATTGGAATAGAAAGGATAGGAATAACAGCACGATATGTTAGACTATAACCATACCAAGTATTTCTTTCTCTAATCTTAACGTGATTTTATACTGCGATCTGTTTTGTAACACTTTCTCAGAAACGCGTCGCACCACTGATATATATGCATTGAGATCTTTTACGTGGAGTAGATAGACTACTTTTAGCCCACTCTGAATATTACGATGCCTGAGTGAGAATTCTTTCCCTTTCATCTGTTATCTGCTAGAAATCCGTTTTGCGGGTACACAACGTTTGTCATATATAAATTATTTCACAGCTAAATATCAATTCTGACCTTGTTTTAGGGCTCCTTTGACGATCAGGTAGCAGTTATAATATCTATTCATTCCTACCTCCCAGGAAGCCCCACTTGTTTCTTAGGAAAAAAAAACCCCTCTTAAAATCGACCTTTTTGTGAAATCCACGCCATCAATTTTGATGAACTCGACGCCCGATGACCTGGAAATCATGCAATCCATGAATGTTGCGGGCCAACAAATATCATCTCGACCGAGATTACTTCCCCGGTGATTAATTATTTGCGGTCCCAAATTCTCGGTCTGTGTATCCATAACTCATTGCCATATCATGCTTTCTCCTGCGGTCCCAGTTCAATCCTTATCGCCCACGCGTCGTGGCTTCGTAGATAAAAGCTTCTCTCTTTCTTTGCCGAATAAATCAAAAGTATTTTATGGATATTTCTCCAAAAAATTATTCAGCTTCAATCACATGTATCACTCATAAAATGGCCGACTGCACTTATCTTTCTTGGCACAGAACACACACTGCTTCTTCGTTCGATGAGTAGCTAGCTCTCCTGGCAGGACAAATGTTTTAAATCTTCTGAATTTCTCCCGAGAGATTTCCTGTCGAGCTTTGACTTCACCAGGATTCAAGGCCACGTTGCTATTATTTCTCGATCTATTCGCGCTGGATTATCGGTATCAGCATGCTGCAATCTCTCCGCTTCTTCTCGAGCTCTAAACACATCACATTTGTCTTGTTTTCAACTCACAGGGTTCGTGTTTTGACAGTCGTCTTACACACATTTCGAACCCCACCCTGCGTTCATGCAATTCCTGTGAAGGCATTATGTCATCCCATTGCCATTATTATGCATCGTATTGTGTGAGTCTATTTACATCACCATGGAAATATTATCTTGTCTTTGGCTTTCTTTCTGTTTCTATGCAGCGTTTGGAACTTATGACACGCTTCTATGTCGAATTGGGCCATATGTTGAAGGGTGGTTTTTTTATGAAATTATTTTCAGACGGATCGCCACGTGGTAAAAATTGACCATTAACTTTCTTTGAAAATTCAATTTATATGTCTACATATTGTCAACCTGAATATCAAATTAGAATTTAGCACATGAAGGACAATTAGAGTTCCAATGTGAATGTATTGAGATTCATGGGCCGAGTTATTAGTGTCATTTAATTTCATTGTCGGACTGCAATCCTTACTGCAATCGACCCCTGGTCAGCGGACATGTTTTTTTTAACTTCAACATCGGGAACTATTTCCACTAATTTCCACAAATGCTGTAGTTATGCACCAGCCATTCATTCACCAATGAGCTCTGATCCCTGTCATCTGTTGATCAGGGTCACCGCCTTCCTCGTGAGAGGAGGATCAAAGCAAGCCGCTCCGCATCCCTCCGTGGCCTCGCGCTCGCCGATTGTTGGGACACTATTTCGCCCTGGGAGTTTTACTGGCCTGTGATGGAAATTGAATTGCCAAAACAAAGGGACATGTTGGATACAGCTGTTCTGCTTGTCTCTGTGGGGGCCTTTTCTCTTCTCTTTATATCTCAGTTGTGAGTCGGGAGTTCCCTAATGCTTCGTGCATTGTGGGCGGCCAATACAATCATCGGTTCGGCAACCTCGCCAAGGTTGCGCGAGACATCATCGAAAGAACGTTGAAGTTATCGAGTTGTGACAATGCATCGATGCACAAAGGCAGGCAGAGGAGGCTGAAGAGCAGTCTAAAGAAGTAGGCAACATGATAATTGCATTTCGCCTAATAGGCTTGCGTAAGGCACAATGGCACTTCTGAATAGCTGCGTTGTCGAGGACCAAGTGACGTGTCGCGCGCAAACCGACAATTAACATGAATTGTGGTCGTTGTCGGCTTTTTCATTCTTCGATGCGTTATTGCATTTTTCGGATGTTCACGCTCCTTTTATGGGCTCTAAATCTCCTGCTTTGATACCTGCATTGTCAGCAAATGTGACCAATCATATCGCTGTGGATGCAAGCTCTGTGAATCCGCACTTTATTGCAATTTTGTTGAGGATAAGTTTTACGATGTGGTTCTTCCAGGACAAGAGCTTTGATACCATCTGGCCGATGAGTTTAATTAGGACAAAACTTACGTTTTTTTTTTGTTTTTTTTTTTTTTTTTTTTTGCTGCTCCCTATACAAGCTATACCTATTATGATGTACAGTACACTCACCTCCGCCTGTTGTACAAATTGGATGGCTAAAGTGCTTGCATGTATAGTTGCATCACCGTAGAATGACATTTGTGCATTGGGCCAGCCGCACAGCATCGTTGTTGGAGCGCCCTTGGCTCTGTTCCCCTCATGCGACGATCCTAACAAGTTATGTCAAGGCAGGAGCGGAAGGCGGTTGGCGTAATTCGCTGAGACTCGGACTGAATAGGCGTCGTGCGTCGTCGTCTCATTGACAGCCAACTAGCGGACCCACTCGGGCGCCCTCCTTGCTTTAATCCTAATAGCTACAGGCAAATGGAAGCGGCCTCTGACTGGATTGAATTCCCACTCGCTGATTGACAGTGAGCTGGGCCACGGGAGCTTTCCAATGCCAGCTGGTTCTCCACGACCCCAAGGACCAGCAATCATGACGCCCCCTTTGCCTGCATTGCTACCACCTGCCTCCGAAGTCTGTCAGGAATAACTTGACTTTTAATCCGATGAGCGCCCGGCTTATTTCATCCGCGCGTGTATTGCGTCACTTGATCCATTGACCCAGAGGAAGCGACTACAAGCCGTGTTGTTGTGACCTTGGGTCAGCGTCGATTGTTTTGTAACACGTGTACTCATTAAGCAAACCCCTCGATGAGTTATTATGCAAGCGGTTGTGACATATATAATGCAAATATCCTCCATAAAGTTCAACTGGAACTATCTCGAGAGCAATCTCTCACGATGAAGTATTCATTGCATTCGACCTCATTCGCATTCATCAGAATTTGTGAGATGAAGTTTAAGATTGTGGTTGAATGACCTTTTGTGACGTTTTGTATTGACTGACAAATCGTCTGAGTGACTGTACACACACCGTCAGAGCTCACGCTTGACGTTGAGTTAACGTTTCGTGAGCACCTCCTCATTGACGACCCCAACGAACGTGATTTCAAAAGGAAAAGTCATCTAACAAGATTATTGGTTTGATCTATACCTCATCATGAGAACACAAAATGGCACCACGGGGGAAGTTTTGCTGGAACTTACGCGAGTCTTGCTTGATGTATACGCCGTGAGATATTTTATGTGAATAATATACCCGTTTACTAACATGGTTCGGCGATGCATCAATTTAGCGGATATCACCTGAGAGCATTGTCACTAATGGTCGATTAACGAATGCATCCATCTTCCAGGTGCTTCTGCCAATCAAGGTGAATATCAAGAGCGGCTTGTGGCAGACTTTTAAGTACAGGTTCCAATTACCGCACAATTATACACCATGTATCGACTAAGTTTCCATTTTGCCTCTTATTGCATTGATTTTGGCTTGCATTATGTGCGCAGGTGTGTGTGTTATTGTCGCAATTTGATATCTCATACTCTCCTGAAGAAGAAGCCAGCATTCAGTGCTGTATTGCATGTTCATTGTCTGTGACAGTCTTCGCCTCACGCAGAGCCTATAGCTGTGTTCAGGGAAACAATTTCGCGTTCCTTTATCATGTTGCACTTTTGTGAATGGGCCGCATTGGCCTGTGTCTGGGCGGGGTGAGCGGGTGCTTTGAGCGATGATTACAATCATGGGCAGCTCCTGTGATTTCAAATGCGATGCTTTAGTTTTCCATTGAAAGAGAGAAAGTTCACTCGATGTACACCGTTGATTTTATTTGGCTGTTAAAACCGGGATAAAATTACACGCTTTGACTTCACCCTCTTTTCATGTAACCTAGTGCATCGTTTCCTCTGTTTGATTTTTCCTTAATTTTACATTCAGTTTTAGCTGCGTGTAACTCTGCCTTAATCGGCAACGTACCAGGAAATACTCCATTCATCCAGGAAGCTTTTCTTTGCATCCTACAAAAGGTAAAATCACTTACAAGAAAAGAATGAAAGAAAAATCATCGGCCGAAATGAAGCCAATCACCTAAGACGGCTGGCATCCAGACTCCACGACCGAATCGTGCTGCTTTTAAACTCGGTAATTTGGCCATTTAATCTGAGACGACGAAGAGAACGTTCGATCTTCAGTAGAACTCTTAAGATCAAATTCATTCAGCATCCTTCTCAGGTGCTGGTAACGTTCTCTGTGCAAATTCAAATTGTCGTCATGTAGCCGGCTCTTTTAGTGCAAATGGCAGACGCTGCTGCGCGGCATCAGGTTCAAGCAACAAGAAACCACTTTCCCCTTCTTGTTGTCCTGTGGTGCTTTTTAGGGCGATGATTGTAGAGTGTCAGGTTAACGCTACCTGGTCGCGGGACGACCCTTTTGTCGGTTGCGCTAAGTGTGGCTCATTATGGAAACCAGTATCGACTAACAAAACGAAAATGTCCCACTAATAACGCACCTGGAAAGAATCGTAATCATAGTCTGCGAGTAAAGTGAGCTCCAAATCCGGGCGATACCTTTAGGGCAAACTTGTCTTACCCTTCTGTCTCTTTCTGTGACGTGTTCAACGGTGTTCGCATTGCGTGCTCACAAGCACCGATGTCGGTTGAAGTTACCCTCGGAAACCAAGGCAAACACAGTGTCCATTCGGATCGCGATCTCTCACCTTTTGGCGTATAATTAAACCACAGTTTCATCTTCTGTTTCTTCCTGGAAAAATCGTCTGCCAATTGCTCTTCTTTTGCCGAAGACGCATTCAACTGTTTTTTCTTATGTCTTTTTTTTTCTTCTTTGCTTTGTCCTAGATTTCGATCCAACCTTTGTTCTTATTTGATCTGACTTTTCTTTTTTCAATTCTAAGAATTCATTTCCCTAAAGGTCTCAACGTCTTTAATGCCAATCTAATTATAACCAAGTGCACCTTGAGTGACTTTTCAATGGTCGGACGATACAGCACGTTGCTTATCTCGATGGAGCGACACTCGCGTTGGCGTTTCGCGTGTACTGTTTGTAACAATTTGTGACCTTTCAATAAACCGCATTGCTCTACACAATGTATCTTCAATCTGTTGAATTCCCGTAACTCGAGTTTTTATTCCTCTCGCAAATTGGTGTCCTGACGGATGTGTCGCTTTCTGTTCACGCTGCTCCTTTAAGATTGGATTGCGTTGATGGTCTGTGATTCGCTTATTAAACGTAGTCATCCCAGGTTTTGCAGTTATCACATCCTTGGTCAGTTCTTGTCTGGCCTCTTGCGCCTCCGATTAGGATACTGCAGTGACCTTCTCATAGTCTCAATTCACCTTGAAGAACATTAGTCCACAAATCCCTCCGTCCTTCGTCTGGCGACCAACTGATCTCTTTTCGCGTGACTAACAGTATTGTCTGGGGGACCTGAGACCACAAACACGGCCATCTGCGTGCATCGAAACCGAACAATTTCCCTTTCTTCTGAGAATTCGGCACGATTGTCTTTTAATTAAAACTCCTTCTTTGACACATCTCCCCACGGACGCACCCAATGCGCATGTGTAGGCAACCTCCGCCTCTTTGTTTCAAATCTCCGACCTTGAATCAGAAGCTGCGGAAACCGAAGCCGACACAATGCATCCTCATTCCGGATACATCAACATCTCTCCTTTTTGTTGTTACTCTCTGAATTAAGGTCTAAATAGTTTGACCTTATTATCCAGATATCACCTCGGTGTGTGTGTGTTCATCTTTAAGCATGAGGGGGTATCTTGGTCTCTAGCAGGCATCCATGTATCTCAACCCACATATCTGGCAAGGCTCCTATATTTGGTGTGTTTTGCTCTCACATCGAGTGCGGCTGCGCCATCCGGCCAGCAACCTCTTCGATGAGGATTAATAGTTTGTTTCCCTGGCTGATTTATTACTGGCTTATGGGTGGGACGCCTCGCCTCTTCATCACCCTCAGCGTCAGGCGTATTTGTCGAGTGAAGCGACGCCGTTGTACAGATGTACAGCGTACATCAATCTCCACCTCCATATGTCCATCTCAGCATGGATGTGTCCCCATCACTTTGCTCCTCCATTCACGCGAATCGCATCAGGCGAGCAATCATCATGCTTCCCCTGGGGAGATGTGCCGTCTCACTTGCCCTCAAGGACGGGGCTAATTCGCAACGTGTAGATCTTCTACTGCCTGATAGACTCGTCCACCCACCGAGAACATTTCACTTGTCATTTGAGATGCTTTATGGTCCTCTATTTAGTTGGCTTGGGTAAATATTTTCGAGCGATAATCCGTGACCGGCTCGCTAGTAAATGTGCCAAATCGGGTTCGTCTTCGTCAAGGTCGTTCCTTCTTCAAAAGGACATGCCTTCGGTGCTGAAACCCGAGCGACCAATTATTACACATCGCCTGTCAATGAATGGTCGTTGCAAAAAAAAAAAAAAAAAAAAAAAAAAAAAAAGGAAAAGAAAAAAAATAATAATAAGAAGGAAAAAAAGTCAAGTCGAGTGCACTCCTTTTGAAGGAGGGATGTCCGCGGTCCAACATGGCTTCTCCGTCGCCAATTAGTGACATGCCTCAAAGGCCGAAATGCGAATTATAGTTGCCGTTTCAGGAAGAGGAAGCGAGACTCGGTACAGGCGATTAGCGACATTTCGCTTTTATCTCCTTCCCAGAGTGTGTGACACATTTGTTACGCAACTTAGGTCTGCTTATAAAAAAAAAAACCTTAGTACGTGGGATATATATAATTAGAAAGGTTTTCCCTGGGAACGCTAAAATCTCTGCGACTAAGATCAAAAGTAATCACTGCCATTCCTATCGTGTAGATCTCGCGAGACTTGGAGTGAGGCCTTCAAATGCTCGGGAGATCGGCGGCTTATCGCTTCAGTCAGTCATGAGCTGATTCCTCAACCCCATTCCTGGTCCGCGTGCTGTCTGAATACCTGTGTCTTAATTGTGTGCCGACTGATCAGTACCAGCGTTGCTCCTGATTAAGTGAGTCAGCCAACGAGAGCCGCTCTCCCCACCTGGCCTCTGTTTTATATCTCCGGTTGTCCTAGCTAAATTAATCAAACGTCACGCCTTCCTTTCAGCCGAAAAAAAAACCAAAAAACCCAGAAAAACAAAAAAAGCTAAGAGAACAGCACCGATGTCTGCTTCGATGTGAAGCCAAATCTTTGAACTGAGTTCCATACACAGATGTAGATATCATACAACAATTTGCATAACGAATGGTTATGTAAATATATAGGATAAGTGCATGTCAAGAGAAAGAATGCTGCATTTGATTATCATCCGTATTTCTTTCCGGCTGGCAACTTTTAATCCACGATTTGCAACCACAGCATTTCTTCTAATTCTTGTTTTTCTTCTGAGCTAATTAATTTATGTCTAATTAAAAGTGAGTAATGAGCACTGTTGAGACGAGCAGCAGAAGCCATGACGTCGCGACGGCTGCGTTAGCCGCGGAACCACTCGCGCCTTGCATCTTGCTTTCTTGTAACGAAGAACTTTCTTTGCGCTTCACTGGTTTGTAGACCTTCGGGGGTGGCAGGCTGAAGCTGCGAGTGACCAGTCGCTTGTGCAGGGGCTGAACTGGTCGGTAGTTGTCCACCAGGGGTGAAACGACGCCTTCGTGATCAGGGAACTCGAGCAGGCGGCGAAACTCTTGCATCTGGGCTTCTGAGATTCGCTGGCGCTGCCTGAACAGCGTCCACACCACGCTCTCTGCACACGGGGGTGTGGTCAGGGAGCCTAGGTACCGGAAGTAATCCTCAGTCACTACCGGAAGTAATGAGCGTATTTCGAAGTGTGGAGATGAATGCCAGCTCTCGATGGCTTCTGTGAAATGAAACTTCCGTGAAATTCTCTCGGCAAAGTATGAATGTTTGATAAAGTTATGGAGAAACGAATGTCACTGAAGTGTCATTGAGTTGAATGCATGGACCGGCGACCTGCGCTAGATGTAAGTCTCGGTTGATTGTTATGTATAGTGTTTTGTCTCGGCTATAAGAATGGATTGATGCCGTTCTGACGACACTAAAGCCAGATTAAAAGGAATGTCAGAACATTTTCGCAGAATGCTGATTGATGACGGTGTTTTGTGCTGAGTCAGCTGAAGATGACACTCGTGCCGGATGACGTCAGAGCTACGTATCTCTCTTTGAACAATACCATATTCAACGAATCTAAACACCTTCCATCAATTTACGCATTGGTAGATGCAATGGGCGATGTCTAATGATATGCTCGCATATACAGTTATACAATTAAGTACTTGTATAATATCTGACTATGCACACTTACTGTTTGCTTCCTGAACCTCTCGCATTGCCACAATTATAGGATCATACGCCGTGTTGTTCTCCTTTGAAATCTGAAACAAACACGCATTATATTCCGTTGCATAAATTCGCTAAATTGAACCCACTTCGAACAGCGTACCGAGCACTGCCAGACCATTGTCCATTGACACAGCCTCCTTCAGCGAAGCAGCTCTCTCGTGATCATAATGCACCATGTGCAGCTAAGAATTTCATAAGTTTCCAGTCGCATGTGATAACCGTTTACCTCGAGAGGGAAGCGTTCGCCGTTGACGGTGTGTTCGGATCCGTTGTCACTCGTTCGTCCCCAGTGGAAGTGGAAACTGTGCAGTTTGTACGCGTGGCTCAGACCACCTCCAACCAGCACCATGTCTTTGTGCACCACGCCGACGACTGCGATCGGAATAAAGATGAAATCAACATTGACTCAATGGACAACCAACTTGAGTGTCCGTTGTTGAAGTACGAGATGCTTTCTCCGCTGTTGTCTTGGATGTAGTCGATGTCAGTGAGTTCTCCCGTTGCGTCGTCAACGGTTTCATCCACGATGATGTTCACTGGAGATTGGCGTGGATTCGATGAATCGCACATCTCGTGACTCTCACTCCAGTGCTCGGGTCCTGGAGAAGCAACAATTTTGAGGTCGTTTTGAGCGTTCTGGAGTAAATACCATGGTATCCTCTGTACGACCAGTGGGCTTTCTTCTCTTTCGCCTCTTCTATGGGTTCAGCGGTGACCTCGATGAGCTCCTCCTCCTCCTCCTCCTCCCCTTCCAGAACCTCCTCCCCATCCAACTCCTCTTCCTCACCGCTCGTCGAAAACTGTGTAGCTGACATTATGTAACAGATATTAGACCATTATGGGCACGAACCTCTTCGTCGTCCATCCACTCGAAGCTCCTCATAACATTGCGTCCTTCCAACGGTTGCGTTGGTCTGTAGTTGTTCACCATGGCTTCCCCGTGGCCTTCATCGTCGATGTGCGAAACCAGTTTCCTCAACTCTTCCAGCTGATGATGCAATATTTGGATTTAGAGATTGCAGACGTATTGATGACACAGCGCATACCTGTCGCCGGGACACGTAGTTAGCTTTTGAGAAGACCGTCCACACAACACTCTGGAAGCATGGGGGCGTGGTCAGGGATCCGCTGTACCGGAAGAACTCCTCAGTGTCGCTAGGCAACAGTTCGCTCAGATGATTCAAATCTCCACTGGCAACATCGATTATGTTTTCTTTGCCAACTGAGCATTATATGCAAAAGTAGATATTGATGATATACACAGGTTTATAAAGAGGAAACACACGTGGTTGTTGAACTGAAGATAAGGCCTCGATGATGACATTCAAAGCAGCGTTTTCTTGGTCGCTTTCCTGTGAGAATTTTAATTATTATTATTTTTTATATTTTTTATTTTATTTTTTTTTAAGTTATGTAACTTCTGATAAGTACCTCGAATAAGACGCCCAGCACAGCAAGACCGTCTATTTCGGGCGCGGCTTCTTTTAGTGAAGGAAATCTAACGCTGTCGTAGTGAACGATGTGCATCTGTGGGAATTGTGGTATTGTACACATATTCATGGCACAACCTGTATGATTATCACCTCCAGTGGGTAGGCAGCCCCATCCACCGTGTGCTCTGATCCGTACTCGGCCGCATCGCCCCAGTGGAAGTGAAGAGAGTGCGTCTTGTAAACTGACTCCCCCAAACCGCCTCCAGAAATGTACACATCTTCATTCACAATTCCCACAACTGTGAAATGTTCATAAACATATTAATGGCCGATACCAAAATCATAACGCACTTTATCAAGAATCATAACGCATTGTATATCATAACGTACCCGTGTGTCCGTTGTTGAGAAGTTTCAGTGACAAGGGGGCATCTCCGGTCAGTTTGATTCCATCGAGCGACGCCTCATAGATTGTCAACGCGGGCTGGATATCAATGGGAGATTGTCTCCCGTTGTCCGCGGCGCAGAACGCGTAATGGTCGGTCCACGCATGCGTCCCTAAAATCAAGAGTGCGTTATGATTATTCAAGCAACGCTTGTGCCCGCCTCTGCGTCGTCATTCAATAACAGAACTTTCATGGCTTGAAATATAAACCATTAAAAACAGGAATGGAGTTTTTTTTTTATTCCAATGAAATGTTAATAAACACCAAAAGAGAAGGTTTCACTTGTAATTACACTTCATGCTGAACTGAGCGAGTTTCTTTCTCAGGAGAGCAGTCATTCTTACACTTAAAATCTCTCTGTTAGCGAAGTAACATTATCACAGTTATACAGTAAATAATTATGAACAGTTTTCCACGAGGCACGAAATATGGCAGTCAGAAGACGACAAAGTTACTTCGCGCATCGACTAATATCACGTGCTGCTGGTCGATCATAACGCTCCCTTATTGGAGGCTAACTCGCCCGCTTTTTTGATCATTTGACAGAAGGCACTTGGCTCCTGCGCTCCGCTGAAGCCACTCTTGCCGTTGAAGAAGAAGTGGGGCACCCCACTGACCCCCTTCGATGACCACGCCATGGCTTTCTCCCTCGCACTCCTCAATCTTCCCTCATCGCCAATGACCTCCTTGGCTTCGTCTTCACCAATGCCGATCTCCATCGCCAGAGCGACCAGACCTTCTCCACTTGGGACGATGCCATCAGTGAAATACCCCCGGAACACCACCTCCATGAGTTGGTCCTGCAGGGCGGGACTTTTTTCTTTGGCGTACTCGAGAAGAGCGTGGGCTTGTACCGTGTTAGGGTAACGATCGGCTTTCCCGGAGAAATCGATCCCCACAGATTGGCCGGCTTGCTTCAGCCGCGGGTTGACTCTGGGGTTCCCAGGGGTGTTAGGGGGTTTCTCCACGCCTTCCGGGGGGATGTTGTGGCGCAAAAGGAAGGGTTCCCAAGTAACGCTGACACGGTACTCATCGCCGAGGGAGGCGATGGCGGATTCAAGCTTCCTCTTGCCCACCCAGCACCAGGGTCACATCACGTCAGAGACGATGCTAACGGCCACCTGCTTCGACATCTTCTTTCGCGTGTCTTCTTGCTACCTGGAGGCACAACTGAATCCAGTGGCACAGCTCTGAATGCCGCTGTTTACTGGCTACCTTTATAAATAGGGCAATAGGTCTCCTTATTCACCGTGACTTGACAGCCAAGAGGCAGAATGAAAACATTGAGTTCAAAGGTTGAAGTTCAAGGCTTTATTTCCACTCGCTAGATGGTGCTGCGGTATCTAAGCGTTTTTTCGCGCCAGGGGTGACCAAGTTTTACTTTGTACTGAAATAACCATGTGCCTATTCTTAACCAGATTTGTGTTTAAGAGTAATATATTATGCTGCGCCATAGACAGTTCAATATGCCCACTCACCGCCGTCGTCTCCGTGGTAGCTCCAATGTGCTTGGTGCGACCTTTCTCCGTCTGCAAAGAAATACTGTTCAAATCGCCACTTAGTTTGAGTGTAATTTTATATGCTGCAAATGTTCGTGCAACATATGAAATAAAGTTAAATGCACGAAATCTAAAACTGGCCTTATCTTCATCGCAAAATAAATCAAACTTCTCAACAATTGTGCAACTCTCCGTGATATATATATAATTGTATTCACATATTACCACCAAGTATATGCCTCCCTCGTTAGCTGATCACAGCGTTGATTTTATGGGTTATGCTTTCTTGATTAACCACTGGAAGTATTTGTAATATATAGTGCCATAAAACTCTAGTAATACAAAGTACAGTGGAGTACAAATATAAAACCGAAGGGTTTATTTCCTCGAGTGGTCGAGGATTATAATAATAATAATAATAATAATAATAATAATAATAATAATAATAATAATAATAATAATAATAATAATAAATGTAATAATAATAATAATAATAATAATAATAATAATAATAATAATAATAATAATAATAATAATAATAATAATAATAATATCCACACAAACAACAAAAATATATGTTAAAGGTGGTAAACCTTCGAAATACACTTTTTGCTCAAACGTTTTTGTGCATCGTTTCCAATTAAAATCCGACAGTGAATAGCGGACTCCTCCTCGAGCCAAATACCTTGCTTTTCTTCCCGGCGAAACCTCTTTCCCTCGACTAACAAGAGAATCCCCAACAAACACAAGATCCCGACGCAGTTCGCCATCGTTCGGATGTGGCGACTTGTCCTGATGTATCACTTCTGAACCAACGAGGTGTATATCACGCAGATAATCCTCGCCAATTAATCTCTTTATCATTGGTTATCAGACGCATGCGCTGACATGAGAGCATGCTCTCCACCCAAGATAGATGCTTCGAGTGTCGACATATATAGAAAAAAACTTTTTTATATACAGCTTTATTTTTTTATTTTTTCTGTTCTGCTCCGAATTCGGATCTAATGGGTCATATTGCCATGGTATTGGTGTGTTGTGCGGAGTTGATGTATTCAATGATTTGCAAAAATATCATGCCCTGGTTATTGATGAGGTACCAAATTTTCCACCCTAAACTACGTTATTACTATTATTACTATTATTATTATTGTTACTATTATTATTATTATATTATTATTATTATTATTATTATTATTATTATTATTATTAGTGTCATTGCACGTCTATTACTCTCGAAAACGGCATCTAGAAACCCTTTTTAGCCCAGTAATTCTAGTTGATAGGCAAGGGATGAAAGTGATCATGCTATATATGCCTGATAACATACCAGTTTATAAGCTCCATAAACCTATAAACCAACTCTTATTAACAGATACTAATCTCAACAATCAGCGAGAATAATCAGTGATCTATTAAGGAACGAGAGAATTCATCTCAGCTTCAACGACTTAACATTGGTTCAAGTGCATTATTTTTATGACAGGGGATGGTCATGGTGTCCTTGGATGAGTGACGTACTCTATCAAAGGCCTTCTTGACGTCTTTATCAATCTTTACCCATTTTCCCGGAGCATTCTCTGCTCTCTCCATCGCTCTCTCACGTGCCATGTCTCTGGGTCTCCCCACATGAGTGACAGCTTCATTGGCATCCGCAGACGTTTCTCCAATTTTCCACTCACTGCATTTTTGCGTCGTCGTCTGCTGTTGGCTGATCGCTGCCATCTCCCGTTTAACGTCCTCTTACCCTGGAGCCAAATCATCGCTCAGCTTTTTCTTCTTTTTTTTTTTTTTTTTTTTTTTTTTTTTTTTTTTTGTTGTTGTTGTTGTTGTTGTCTATTTATCATTATTTTTTTTCATGGTTCATTGCGGAGACTAATATTATTTATATTCTATCCTTTGATTCCAACTTTTGGCTTACATAATTTTTTTTTATTAACAAGTGGAAAATAATACAAGTTTTATCATTGTATGTTCTTATTATTATCACAAATACATGCCGGTTGTTTAGATAATACAGTCGGCCCTAATTGGTTCGACTCACAGATAGTACAGCTGGTCCTTAAGAATTCACCAACCAACCACAGCAGATAGAATGGCCACAAAATTGCATAGTGATATGAACAGAAAATTCTGGGATGAAGTAAAGAGAGTACGTGGAAATGCTAAGGATTGTGCAAGGGTCATTGATGACGCAGTTGGTGAAGACGCAATATGTGATGTTTTTGCTTCAAAATATGAGGAGCTATATAGTAGAGTTTCGTTCAATGCAGATGATATGGTTGAGTTGCGTCGCAATGTCGATATTGACATCCGTTATAAATGTTGTAAGGAATTATGTTACTCTAATCATGCTGTCACTGTCCAGGATATTAAGGAAGCTCTTAGTAAATTAAAAATTAGTAAGTCGGATGCTGATCCAGATCTCTCGTCTGACCACTTCAAACGAGCATGTCCCGAATTGTATGTTCATCTCTCTTTCCTTCTCACATCCATGTTACTACATACAACGGCTCCCAGTCATCTACTTTGTTCAATAATCAGGCCCATTTCCAAAAAACAGGAAGAAATCGTTAAGTGTGTCATCTAATTACCGATCAGTGGCGATAAGTAGCGTTTTGTTGAAAGTCCTAGATCATGTTATTTAAAGAAACATGCGTCCGTTTTAAGCACAAGTGATTTGCAATTTGGTTTCAAATCTTGTCTCAGTACAACACAGTGTACATATGTCTTGAATGAACTATTACTACTCGTAGTAATAGTTCAGTTTTTGTTTGTCTCCTTGATGCCTCTCGTGCATTTGATCGTGTGGATTACATAAAATTGTTCAACTTATTGAGGGTTCGTGGTCTATGTCCATTATTAATTAAGCTCATGTTAAATATGTACTCTTCACAATCGCTCGCAGTCAAATGGCAGAATAAAGTGTCATTATCTTTTCGTTGTAGTAATGGAATTAAGCAAGGGGCTGTTTTATCGCCAGTATTGTTCTTCGTCTACTCCCTCATGATCCGTATAAAAGAAAGCAGACTTGGATGTTAATTCATGTTATGTTGGGAATGTTTTTGCTGGAGCTGTTAGTTATGCTGACGACATAACGTTGATCGCTCCGACTCTCAAATCAGCTCAATCTCTACTCGACATTTGCGAGCAGTTTGCTAGTGAATTTCATGTTCTCTTTAATAGCACCAAAAGCAATGTTATAGTCTTAAAACAATCCTTTTAGAAAAAAGAACTACCGTTTACACAACATTGTTTTGAATAACGCGGCCATTCCATATACTGATCGTGCTCTACACCTAGGTTCTTTTATTGGGAAGGATGCAAATAAATTTAACATGAAAAAGGCAATGCAGGATCTAAATGCTCGAGTCAATATGCTAGTTTGTAATTATTCTTTTTCATATTTCGACACTTTATGTTTTCTATTTAAATCTTATTGCACCTCTTACTATATGGTTCTCCTCTATGGAAACTCGATGTGCATAGTTTAGAAGATTTTTGTATTTGCTGGAGGAAAGCGGTGAGAAAACTTTTAGGTCTTAATTCAAGAACAAGATCAAAATTTTTATCACACGTGTTAAATGTTATTGAAGTAAGGTCAGAATTAATATCACGTTTTTCTTCTTTTTACCTAAAGTTAATCAAGAGTGAGAACAGTCTGGTCTCTACATGTTGTTTACTCATGAATGAAACCCCTAGCACCTCAATAGTTGCGTCTAATCTCCACAATCTTTATCTCAATATGTCACAATTTAATAGTTGATATTTGGCTCTGTGAAACTGATCACTCCACTTTTGTTCATTCTAAATTATTAATAGAACTTCTGCAAATGATATCTCATTTGTCACCTTTCATGTCTTTTCACGAAATTCTAATAATGTTAAAATTCATTTGTCTGATGCCTGATTGATTGGTCTTTTTTTTTTTTTTCTTCTGTTAACTCATTAATTACCATTGTTTGTATGGTGAATAAATGATATTATTATTATTATTATTGTTTGATTCTTACATCAGATTGTCATCTGATTTACCCACCTACCAAAAATTCAAACAATAACTATCAATGCTACATGCATTGGTTGTACATGTACATTGGATACACAAATTACATATATATTTAAACTTAAGTACATATACAGTGCATGTATGGATAATCTCAACATGTCCCACTCCCATTGGTCAAAATGCTCCCTTGCCAACGCCATCTCGAATCCTCTATCCGCTTCCATTAAATATTGATACTGGATATTATTTTACGCTAAACTTTTAAGCTATGAATCTCAACTTCTCGAGGTCGATTCCGATCCCATATATTATATACCGGTACTATGGGTGTCTTATTTTCGCTAATTTTATGTTGAAGACCATCCAATTATACACGTATATTTCGCACGTAGTTGATATGTTAATTGAAGAAACTTTGCTTGCGACTCATGATGTGTACAGGTGTTATAATGAATATATTTAATTCCAGGGGAGGCCGAGAACTCCGAGGCCTTCAAGAAACACATGACAGATCAGATCTCCCGCTACGGTCACGTGTCTGCCATCAACCTGGTTGACCAGCAGGGTAAAGAAAAGGTCATCGCGGATACCTTCCTCCGGCATGTGCTGACTCTAAATAGCTCAGACCTCTCCTACATCGCTTTTGACTTCCATGAGTACTGGTACGTCGACTGATATTGGATTTTCCGAATTCCAACAACCGAATTCTAACAACCAAAAAATTATAATTAAATGATTTTAGTAATTTTATCTGAGGAATTAGCAATTATGTTATTTCCTCTTTAGTCGTGGAATGCAATTTGAAAACGTCAGTATCCTCACCGAGAACATCCTGGACATTATCAAAGAGATGAAGTACTGCTGGTCAGTGATTTGGCCTCTGAACCCAAATCTGTTTTAACTTTGCTTTTCTTCGGACACAGGGCTGACCAAGGAGGCTTGATCTGCCACCAACAGGGAGTGTTCCGCGTAAACTGCATGGATTGCTTGGACAGAACGAATTTAGTGCAAAGCGCAATTGCGAGAATCGTCCTCGAAGTTCAGGTCTGTTTCCTGCATTGGTTCTAGTTACAACTCGTGTTCCCCTGTTTGCAGTGTCGTAAGCTGGGTCTCCTGCCGCCGGATGAGCACCTGCCCCCGAAGTGTCGCTCCATTTACCAGCAGATGTGGGCCAACAACGGAGACACCGTTAGCCGACAGTACGCGGGCACAGCTGCCCTCAAGGTATGCTTGGCAGGACAGGTCAATCTGTATTTCTTGCTTGTTGACTTCAGGGCGACTACACGAGAACTGGGGAGCGAAAGCTGACTGGATTGATGAAAGACGGGGTGAATTCGGCTAACAGGTGAGAAGCACACAAATTATGGCCACACCTTGCATCCGCGTTTACCTAGGTACTACATTAACCGGGTAAAAGATGTGTACCGTCAGGCGACTATTGATCTGATGTTGGGCAGTTACCAGTTTGAAGAGCTGCTCTCTTTACTCAACCGTTCCACCGATTCACCGGACAGTGCAGAGTGCGAGAGCCAAGAATTGTTGCGGGAAAAGGAGGAGAATCTGAAGACGTTGATTGATGAATGCAAGAAGATGTTGATCACTGAACCTGACTCTTGTCTAGGAGGCTGGGGTCTCATCGACTGCGACCCAATCACTGGTGACCCCAGCCAGCAGGACATGGACATCATTCTCCTGCTCAGCCAACAGGCCTGCTATGTCGCAAAGTCAGTCAGCATCAAAGTGTATATTACACAGATTATTATGTACTATTTTATAATAGCTATGATGATGAAACTGATCAAGTCACCAACTACCAAAGAATCGATCTTAATGACTTGGTCAGTCTGGAGTTGGGTGAGTGGTCATCTGAATTGCGAGTGTATCATTTGTAATCTTTCCTTATCAGGGCCAGCTCCTGCAATTTTTAAATCACGGCACATGTGCATGAGATTGAATTATTGCTATAAGGGGAAAGCAGGCTATTTTCACACATTCCGAACTACGAACACTCGTCTTTTCAACAACATCGTAATCATGATAAAAAACGACGACGAGGCAAAAGGTTGTGAAAATTTATCTCAATCGAAACCTCATCATTTTTAATTCTCTTTTTACTTATGAACCTTCAGAATCTTTACAAGGTATCTGCGAGTCAATCAACGCTGCGAAAAAGTTACTTACCTCAGATGAACTATCTCTATACGAAGGCAAACTCATCAGGTATGTTGCCTTGTGCCGAAGTATTCCCCGAGTTTCCTCCGTTTTCCAGGAAAAAAACTCGCCCTCATCCGAACATCTTGTCAATCGCTGACCAACAACAAGAACACCTCAAAGGCATGGGAGCCAGCGCAAAGACCTCCTCTACATCTGTCTCAACCTCCTCTTTGCTCGCCCCTACCTCCTTCCTCACCAGAGTAGCTTCCAACCCTGACAGCCTCAAATGGGCTGGACAGAAGTTCTTCAATCTCGGGCGAAACCTGGAGATTTTTAACCCCAACTCGAAGCACTTCTCTCGCGTCAAACGCAAGTTCATTCCTGCTGTTCTGTACTCAAAGAATTCTGACAGCGTTCCGACCAGTGAAAGTGATGACTCAGCACGCATCATCAAAGGAGAGAGTATTCCTGAAACCTTGGACAGTCCTCTTATTGCGGACAAACCTGAGGTTATGATGGACCATAGACCGCTCGTGTCGTCCACTTCTGATAGTGATCTCAGCACATGTGACATGGACATTGATTTTGGCATTTTTGACAATCATGTAATGCTGCCAACGTGTGGCATGCTTGCCGTGAAACCAAATCAGGTTGTAACGGCTAAGATCCGCCAGAGAGCCAACTATAAGTTGAGTCGTAAGCAATCGACGGAGGCCAGGAATGACGTCATTCGCAGGAAGGTCAGGAAGGACATCAAGCTGAAGACCAAGTCGCTGGATTTGGAGGACAGGTTGAGCAGCAGGGCTAGCTCTTGGTCTGGTGATGACCCGAAAATGAACGCCACTGAATTTTTCTTATCTCCGTCTGAGGAAGACGAAGACTGCGATGCCTCTGAGAGTGAAGTAGAAACAGCAGAGGAGGATTCCCTCGTGACACCCACTAATGCCATTCAGAACATTGAATTCCCAAACCAGGAAATAATCACACCCACCGTGGAAGAAGCTCAGATGAATTTCCCTGCCAACGACACTGCAGACATCACGGTGACCATCTCGTCTGATGGTCCTCCTGTCAACCAGTCGGCATCCAGTAACGTCACCCCAAACCCGTCGCCAAAGAGCTCTCCTCTGCTGCACCCAAGCATGAAAATGTCCTTCAGCGAGGGCTCAATAGCCACTGCTTTCCACACAACTGAGATCGGCAGCTCTTATGAGAACATTGACCTTGATGACCTTGACGATCTTGACCTTAGTGAAGGTCATCTCTCAAGACCTTCGACTTTTGCCAAGCTGCGCGGGAAGATGCCTAACTTGAGCATCCCGACTATGCCCTCGCCAGGTGCCAAAAGAAAAGTTGCCGAACGAGCAAGTAAACAGAACAGAATAAAATCTCAGCTTCGCTTCCAGGAATGCAAGACTCGAATTATCCTCCTTTAAGTTTAGAGATTATGTTAGAACCCTGAATTTTAAAA
Organism: Capitella teleta; assembly: GCA_000328365.1. Classification (NCBI taxonomy): domain Eukaryota; kingdom Metazoa; phylum Annelida; class Polychaeta; family Capitellidae; genus Capitella; species Capitella teleta. Next base: position 261,758 of record KB294182.1, on the reverse strand, counting down.
ACTAGTATTAGAAATATCCCAGAAAAGCTGTAAAGTGCTAAGCTTTTTTTGTGGAATTTTGTAAATACTTTTGCCCCGCACAAAATGCTGCTAAGTGAACAAGATTGTCCTATAACTTTGTTTATCTCCTTTTTTTTTTCCTTTCTTGTTTTGGAGATTACCAGTAACTATTTTTATTTCCTCCCCTTTTTTCAGAATAATTTACTTTCTTCTTCTATTAACTTGTAGCACTTTTTCCCTGTACTTAAATTACTTGTATAGTATTCAGTTTCAATCATTTACAAAAAGAAATGTTTTGATCAAGCTTTCTTTTCTTGTCACTATAAGTCTGTGTTCTACATTTCTACAGAGTTTGAGTGCCGAGTATTTTTAAAAATAATATTTCAACATTCATATTTTCTCAATCTAATTTATCTAAGGTGCTTATTTTCTTTATAAAGCGGTTTCACGATTTTTTTCACATTTCGCATTATATGCAAAACAAAAGTTGTGTTTTTCCCTCAACAGTTATAATTTTTGCTCAATTTATTATTTTTTTTTGCACAATTTCACGTCAATATTAATCCTCTCAGGACCCTAGAAATGATTGTCTTTTTTTCATGAGTGTTGTTTGTTCATCGGTAACATTTTGTGCAATTTCTTCAGACATTGTGTCGACAAATCGTGCAATTTTAGCCTAGCATAAATAGGTTATGTAATGTTCCCTTTTACTTGTAACAGTATACAAAGCAACTAAGAGCCCTGAAAACAATTATTCTGTAAACACTTTGTGTGCAGTTGTTCACTGATTTCTGTTCGTAACTTCGATTCCAATACGTACTGCATGGTAGGTGATTTTTCCCTTTTATTTCTAGCTGTAAACACTTGTTATATTCAGTCATTGATTCCATGTCTGAACTGGTTTGAGAACTTATTATTATACACAGTGGGCCAAAATTAGTTTATCTACTCCTTGTTAAAGATCTCAATGCTTTCCAATGGTGCTACGCATCTCTGAGAAAGTGCTACAAAACAGATCACAGTGTAAAAATCACACAAAGATAAGAGAAATAAATACTTGGCATGGTTAATCTAACATGTCATGCTGCTATTCCTATCATTTCTATTCCAATTCCATCAAAATTTATGCCGATTTATCTCAATTAATAGAGTGCACATACTCATCATTCTGCGATGTTTACATTTTTGGTGGCAAACGGATAATTAAGCTTCATTGAACGCATAATTTACAACGCTCTCGTATTTTTGTTTTGTTTAAGAGTGCTGTTGTTTTGATTGTAGTACTAATGTTTATCTCCTAAAATCAAAACAAAGAGTTTGTATTGAAGCGCTATATACAAGAGATGACATTCCTTAATGCCCGTTCAGAGGCTCATCTGATTTTGCTCTCTTCGCGATCACTCAACTATTGCATCATGCATGTAAATGTTCCTCCCTCATTCAAAATTGATAGTCAATCAATATAGCAGGTATATAGTTTGGAATAATTGATGCATTTTAGAGGTTTTTTTTATAGAGTAGATAGACTACTTTTGGCCCACTCTGTATGTTGGCTTAATTTATTAGTCTCGAGACTATTAATGCTGGGAAATATACCAATTAATTTGATCAAATATAGGCATACAGTTTACAGTGATAATACACATGTAGAAGCATAAACTGGTAGCTAGCATTAACATCGCACGTCTGGTAGTTGGATGAATCACGTTTTTGGCCTACGTCACCTTTTTAAATTTCTCCAGCGCACCGAACACATGCTCCGAGGGAGTGCATCACTACATGTATAGCCTATACTAGCTAGCCATGCTTTTGATGAAATTCATCAGATTCCTGTATTGTTTAGTGCCTAGATGTAGCGAATAAATTTATACACTGCCCATAATACATGCTATAGTTAAAACCAGTCGACTACCCCAACCATACCGGTATATAGTCTTGGATCTTTCGCAATGAAGAAATGTCAATGTCTTAACCCAGTGAAAGCGCCCGCGCCATTTCGTAAGAATGAACCAGCTCGATTAACAAGAACGGAATAATTCGTTCGTTAAGTGCGTTATGATTACCATATTTGGTAGTTTGGTTATGCCAGAAACGTTATTCTATAACGTCTCTGGTTATGCTATATGTACAGAATGGCGATCCAAGGCTACAGATGCTCTATGATTCCATGACATTCTGATGTGGCGAGCGTCAATCAAAAACACATCCTCATTATTTTCCAGGCTTTTATTAATAAACAAGCTACTTAACAACCCGAATGAAGTGTCGATCTTTTGTTCACGATTTTCACCCTTGTTATTTAAACACCAACATTGTCTTCGGGATTGGTTATGATATACGAATTACACGTACAAATGCATTCTGTATATACATGTATAAATAATATAATATGTATGCAATACATGCATACTAGTATGATTAATTTGATAACTCTACCATTTACAAATTACAATGTACCAGTACTTGTAAATTGATCGATAGATCTTACGCACGTGTCAGAGTGAGAATGTGTTACAAAATAGATCGCAGCGTAAAAACTTTAAGGTAAGAGAAATAAATGCTTCGTATAGTTTGTCTATGTCGTGCTGCTTCTATTCGCATCATTTCTATTCCAATTTCATGAATATTTATGCCGATTTATCTGAATTGATAGCTAGAGTCCACTCACCATTCCGCGATACAGTGTATGTCCACTTGAAGGCGGCAAACAGGGCCCCGGACCATGAATAAGCTTCATCGAACGCATAATTTACAACGATCTCGTATTTTGGTTTTGTTTAAGATTGCTGTTGTTTTGATTGTAGCACTAATGTTTATCTCCTAAAAACAAAATAATGCAGAGAGTTTGTGTTGAAGCGCCATGTACAAGAGATGACATTCCATAATGCCTGTCCAGGGGCTCATCTAATTTTGCTGTCTTCGCGATCACTCACCACTGCATTTTAGCTAATTTTAGAGTTTTGTTTTTAAAATGGAGTACAATTTGGGAAATTGGAGTCGATACTTTTGGCCCACTCTGTATGGTGCGGTGGCTTAGGGTCAAACATGTGCAAATCCGGAAAAAAAGCACCGAATTTGGCACAGACCTTCCTTAACTAGGTCATACCGATCAATTTTGGAAGTGGTGCCCATAATTCCATGAACACCTGCTAATTAGCGTTTTAATTAATTAGCACACTTGTCAAAATACTTCCACAACATGGGGCACATTAAGCAATGTTGGTACATGTATCTTTCTAGGATTTATGATTTTTTTTAAATACGATAAAATCAATTTCGAACTAATCAAAGAAGTTTGTTAATTAAATACAGGCAATTAAAGAGAATTATCATGTATATCGATACCATGCATCAACCTTGGATAAGTTGCGTCAAATATGGTACGTATCTTGCTTAGGGCATGCCTATCAATTTTGGAAGTGGTGCCCAAAAAATCGTTACCGGAGCACCTGCTAATGAGAGTTTTAATTAATGAGCACACCTGTCGAAATATTTGCAGGTATTGGCAATGCAATGAAAACCTGGGTGCGAAAATCGGTACTTAACATATGGTCTACTCATGCCTTTTCCGTCTTCTTGCCTTCTTGGGGGCTTCTTAATTAATTGGTGAATTTGTGGTGAGATTGCAGGAGGGAACCTCAATTGTTGACCCTTTCAGAGACACGGTAATTACACGAGCATATAAATCTGACAAAACAAGCTTCTGGTCGAACAGCTCCGGCTGGAGAAGTCTATGGAGTCTGGATAGGTTCCCCTATATTTGTTTCCGTGAGGAAAAGCAACAGACGTATAATTGTTCAGTGAAATGAGTCGGTGGTTGTCATCCAAATCGTCAATTGCCCCGACAGTGAATCCTTTACTGAGACAGCTTGGAGCAACAACCCTCTTATAGCATTGGCATTTTCGCATACTACGGTTATCACCCAACTTTCAATGTCCAGAACGCTTTCATATATATGAGATACTAATGTAATCCTATCTCGTACAGCTGTTGAATCAGCTTTTCACTTCTAAAGGTGGCATGAATGTTGAACCCGAAATATACTTGAAGTAGTCATTCTCGAGTAAGAGAATACGCCTTTGTCCTTCATTACACCATGCTAGCGCTTTCTGGTGTATAGTTTGGATCTTCACTTCGATGTTTTTAATTCTTGCACCATGATTTCATTTTGCATGTGCTCTGGCTTTTATCATTTCACTTGTTGCATACATGAATAAATTAAATATCTAAATCATTTAAATTGATATGGAAATTGTTTTAGGCATTGCCTTTTATTATATTCACTGTTGGCTCACAATGTCATGAATTTTAATCAATACAATCAATATGTAATAAATAAAAATAATGTGAACGTGGCCAGTGAAGAATAGATCACAGAAGTAATTTCACAACGGCGTAAGAACAGAAAATCAGCGGTCCGCGAATTGCTTCGACTCGGCCTCCAAGCTAGGCTAACCCGGTCGAAAAAAGAAAAAAAAAAGAAAAAAAAAAAGGAGATCGGAATCTGACTTAATTAGTACGTACAGGCATAGATCTTATCATATCTCTGCGTACAGGGCTAGCAGTAAAAACGAAGAAATTATTTACTTAAAGCGTAACCTAAACTTTAGATAACTCAATCCCGAAATCGGCTGAAGTTCAGCATAAAAGTTCAGTGATGCTGGATCACAGATAACATAGAATAATGTATGACACTATTCTGAGTGCTGATCGTGCTTGTTCGACGTATTATAATTATCTGCGTTGTGATTCGAGAACATAGGATGCGTTATGACAAGCAGGGTTCCATGGAAATGTCAAGGCCATGATTCGTGCGATGGCTGATAACATAGACATTTGTCGTAATTTGAAGTCCGTTCTAGAACGAATGGCCGTGGCATGCAGTGCTCGACCAAAGGTAAATTCTAATAATGCCAGGCGAATAGCTCCCAATTGCATATGCTGCTAGGTAATCGACTTACCAATCTTCTGAGCGATAATGTGTGTGTTTGAATGGTACTTCAACTTATATGTAATGTCTAATGATAGGTGATCTACTGGCCTTTCAATTTTAGTGTCTTGGAAGTGGGCTAATAATTTTGAAACCTCTCCACCAATCCTGCTGTTTGAATTTATTTAAATGGTACCATTCTTAGATCCAGTTACTTGAAGCTGAGCAACTATCATACTTATGTCATGATACTATCATACTATGATACTATCTGATGATCATACTTACTTAGGCGATACTGATCGCAGAGACAAATGTCTCCCGAGGATCAGATATTATTTCAAGAGAAATCAACAGCTCGATCAACAGCCTACATTGTTGAATCATTGTACTTGAAGAAATAGGAGGAAAAAAAAATATTGACACGCTTATGAATAAACTTTTGGTGATTATTATTTTTTATAAAATACTCGCTATTTATATGTTAACCCTTAAAATGTCATAATTTTTTCCCCACTTCCCCCCCAGGCCAGCATTTTTTTGTACAACTTACGCCAAAATGGTACAACAACTTTCCTATATCTCATTCATACAACGAAACTGATCAAACTTACCAAAGCAGTATTCTATATCAGACACATTTTAACCTGATTATTAATAAGTAATAACATCATATATACATGTATAATTATTTTCTTACGCTGAACAAAAGATAAAGAGAAAAATATCTAAAATATGAAGCTGATGATAATTATTGACGTGCATGCACGAGGAAAGAATACCTTTAAAACCCTTAGAGCGCCGAGGACGAGTATACTCGTTTTGTAAAATCCGCACCTGTGCGCTGGGAGTGTTGACGGTTCATCGCCATTTTTTAAAATCGTGTATCACTGAATTTAAAGAGCCTAAGTTTCACCGAGCTGTGGCAGACCCATTCTGACCTAAATAATTATTTATGTGACCCCTGACACACTTCTGGCCAATCCTGAAGCCCCCTGCACATGACATCATAGCATGAATATTCAACATGGCAGCATGAATCATTGATGAAACAAGTAATCTACTTGGAACGAGTATACTCGTCCGTGGCGCTCTAAGGGCTAATACCTAGCCAGTCCAATCCTGATGTATTAATTGATGGAGTGATCTATTTAATGAGTTTGCTTTTTCTGTCAGGAACTGCAGCACATTCAGCCACGCTTGGTTGCCGTGACAAAAACCAAGCCGGTTTCCATGGTGAAGGATGCGTATGCTTGTGGCCAGCGTCACTTTGGAGAGAATTATGTAAGGCGTCTCCTCCTGTGTTTATTAACAAAATAATTCCCTCCCCTTCGCAGGTCAATGAACTTTTGGAGAAATCAGCCGACCAAGAGGTATGTTTTCAGTTCTGCAATCTTTGATTTGGTTAGATTGTTTATTCTGTTGACAGCTAATTGAAAAATGCCCAGAAATCCACTGGCACTTTATAGGACATTTGCAGAGAAATAAAGTCAACAAAGTTTTAGGTGAGTACTCTTCATTTACTGATTCATACCCCATTGTGAATCTGTGTCAGCTGTGCCCAACTTATACATGGTGGAAACGATTGATTCTGAGAAACTAGCGTCCGCTTGTAATGCTGCTTGGGAGCGGTTGGAGAACCCTCATCGACTCAAGGTCATGGTGCAAATCAACACAAGTGAAGAAAAAAGTTAGTAGGCGCTTGGATCATCTTGCTTCTCTTAATTAATGTTAATTAATGTTAATTTCAGACAAGCACGGGGTCAGGGCGAAAGAAGCGCTTGACTTGGCTGCATTTGTTCGCAATCATTGCCCCCAGTTGGAGCTGGCTGGTTTCATGACAATTGGAGCTTTTGATCACGATTTGAGCAAAGGACCCAACCCAGATTTCCAGGTGTGTTATGAATTTTTTATTAAATTAACTCGTTATCCATAATTATTCACTCCATAGAATTTAATCAAAATAAAGGATACAGTGTGCTCTGCTCTGAAACTAGATCCGTTGACGACAGAACTCAGCATGGGAATGTCGAATGATTTCGAACATGCGGTTTGTATTCGGATAGAAATATTCTCCATCTATGATATATTTCTTGATCAGATTATCAACGGCAGTTCTAACGTCCGTGTAGGAAGTACCCTCTTTGGCGCAAGGGTTGTTAAAAAAGCTCTTGAAACTACCCAAGGAAATGAAACTTCTGAGAAATCAACAAATTGAATCTGCAATTTCTTTTTTTTGGGTTCTTCATGATTCATTCAGAAATTGAGACAACAAAATCTCTTGGAATTATCTGCATAAATGCATCCTATCAAAGCTGTTGAAATCACACACATACTGATAGGCTTGATGGCCAGTTAATTTTTTTCTATTATATTGGGTAACAGTTTCCCTGCACAAACTTTTACTTTTTTTTTTTTTTTTTTTTTTTTTTTTTCTTAATATTATATTATTGCATTGTACATATGATTTAGATTGCATGTATCTTAATTGAGTCTGTGTTTCTTAATGAATATGAAAGTTTGTTTTTGATGCATTTCCATCTATTCAATCCTAGTCCAACCCACTGCCTGCCTCATTTTACATCTAAATGTTATGAAGCACCTCAAGGTCATTGGTAAATATAAATCAGTTAACCTACCTTATAATACAAATTCCAACGTGGCTGGATCAGTTCCATTAGTCAGGTCAGGTCAAAAGATTTAATTAATTCCTTTTGTATCAGAACTCTTTGTAAATAAACTGGATGGTGCTCGGGGGCAGAGATGAAATTATATATAAATTGTGTGAGATAATAAAGGTTAAGTCATTAGATTATAAGGAGATAACTTACATAAAATGAACAAAATGCTAAACTTGGAAAAACAAATGTAGGCAAACAAATGGAGCAAATAAGGTAATTAAAGGAGCAAAATTAATAAATTGTTAAATGGACTGCACTGATGCTTACCGATCAGGCCACAGGCGTTATGATTGTGAATTATGTTATGATTGTGAATTATAATTGTAATTCATTATAATTGTAATTCTTCGGTGATTTCTGAACTCCTCCAACAATTCTTCGGTGATTTCTGAACTCCTCCAACAATCTTCATACCCAAGTCTCTTTCCTCTACACTATCTTCTTCTCTCCAGCATACCATTCACCTCCTCCAAAAGGGCCTCCCACTCCCATCACGACTATCCCGGTTGATCCTCAAACGTATTCATCTAGCGCAAGATTTACCCTGTTCAGTATGTTCTGGAGTCCATGCCCCTCCTTTGACAGCAAACAAATGTCATCTGCGTAGAAAAGCCCGCTCATCGCCATCTTCTCTTCAGGTCCTCTTCTCGAATACTACCTGATCTTCACTCCGCCCAACGGATCCTTTATCAACTTCCCTCGATTTACCCAATCGTAAACTTTCTCTATGTCTAGACACGCCACTAGACACTCCTTCCCTCTTCCTCTTGACACCTCTATCAAGCACTCCACACCATCCTCATTCAAATAACACCCTCTGTTCTCCTCTTCCCTCTTCCCAGTGTCCGTATATATCTTCTGTTCCGTTGCTCCACTTTTTCAGCCACCAATACCATGGGCCTTTATTTTAGCATCCATATATCGGCGCCATGTCTCTCTTGTCTCCTCATCCTCTTCTCCAAAACGTTTGATACATTGGCGATGCCTTCTGCACCAGCTTCTCCTCTCCGTCACTGCATGCTTCCCCTACCTCGAGATCCCACCACTCACGGTTCTACCTTAATGGTCCCTCTCCATCACTATATGGTACGTTCTTCACCACTGCTAATATTAGTTTCTCATATTATTTCCCGTAGTGACTGCTCTTCCATATAGCTCTATCACTCACTTGCGGTTTCGATCCAAACTTTTTAAAATGCTTGTATGCCTACCTCAATGCATTAACTAAACTTACTTGAAAACACAAAAAGAAAATGAACATAACAATAGAAAAGGAATGAGGCCCAATCACTGTTATATTCTCACTGAGTGCCCGATTAAAGAATATGCGTCTCCAACCGCCTCTTGACTTCCTGAACAAATTACACGTATATACTTAGGGGCCAACGAAACGCAAATCTCCTGTTATGCCATCACCACATTCGGGGTATGCATTGCATAGACACGAATCTTTGTGTGCAATAAGTTAAACCACTTGCGCATATATTCCTGAAATTTCAAAGGAAAAATGGAATTAACCTGGTTGTATTGGAGGAACAATCGACAAGGGGTCAAAAAAAAAAAGAAGTTCGGTTCTCATTGTTAGATCATCCCAGTCCTCTGACTCACACGGAAAAAGAAGAAAAAAATAAAAATAAAAATGACAAGTTTTCGGGGCCAAATTTCACAGTTAGAGTCTCAACCCTGCCCTGTAAGTGCCAGTACAAGGGGAAAAGTTGTCCGGTTCTCACGTGCTTACGCACATGTTGCTTAGCAACCAATATAAGTTTCCTGCAAAATTCCGTCATGTGTTTCCTTGAGGACAGGTAAAAACTGCAAAGAAATAGTGCAACATATGAGGAAAGTTTATGGAAGACAAGCCCCATCTGATGCTATGGCCAAACGATACTAGTATATGGCCACCACCCATGCAAGCAGGATGAGAGAACCTTGAAGATGGCCACCATGTTTGACGGCTTGTGACAGTCAAGACCGCTACCCAAGCAGCGAAACTCGAGTGATTGATCTTAGGAAACAGGCGGATCTCGCTATTTGAACTGTGTGATATGACTGGGCTATCAACAAGCACTGTTCAGCGAACCATTATTAGTGATCTGAACATGCAAAAGTCATTTCCGTCAATTTCATCGTCTATCAAAGTCATCTTGTTATGAGAGTACTCGTAATAATGTTTACCAGGATCCATGGATTGGCTAGTCAAGGAAATCTTTTTTAGATCGGAAAAGGTTTAAAAATCAAGGGAGTAGACTTATGGATGTTGTTGCGGATCGGTTGCTGTACGTGGACCTTTGTGGAATTCCAGGCTACAACATGGACGCTGTTAATTTTTGTGGAATTATTTGCACGAGAATTTTAAGGTAACCTGGAAGCCTAAAAATTTAATTAGTGTGGAATCATTTTGTGCCTGACACGGTAGGGCTGCCTGATCACTGATCCACCGGAGATAGGGATCAGCCATAGTCAAAGAAGGTGTACACCTTCTTTGCAATAGTATAGGGCTAGGGTGCGTTATGAATTTGCGATTTACGGACAAAAAAGTGATGACGTTATGACACATTCACGGAGGTTTTATAAATTAATAATTGAGACTAATAGAACACATATCATACAAAACACATTCAAAATGCTATAATACACATTTTGACGTGTTCAAAATGTAAACAGTATGCCTTTTCGAATAGGATGATAGGTATTTTCTCCTTTCCCTAAACTTCATTGTCGGCACATCATCTGATCATGACCTCTACGAAGGCAGCAGACGAACTCGAAGAACTTCGGCGCCAGGTCAACGCTGTTGCGCCTCAAAAACCTCCCAAAATGGCAAAAATAGCGGCACCGGCACCTCAGCCGCCCAAAGAGCCGAAAGAGAGAGATCTGTTCCGAGACACACCCGTCAGATACCTCGGTAAGCGTTGCGAATGGGCGATAATAGGGTGATTTCAACTGTTCAATGCAGACTCAGCAGAGCCCTGAGTACCGTACTACTGACTACTAGCCCCGTACTATAGCTGATACTGATTGCCCATGGATCACTCCTACCGTGTCAGGCCCAAAATGACCCCATACTAATTAAAAGTTTAGGCTGCCAGGTTACCTAACAATTTTCATGCAAAAAATCTGCCAAATAATGAAATATGACAGCGTCCATCATTCAATGCTCTCAGCTGTAGCCTGCAATTTTGCAAAGGGCCACAACAAACAATCGGAATTTTAGATTTACTGCTGATTGCGCGAACGTCGCGCAATGTAAACAGCTGCCAGCAGCGCGTTGCGCAGATTGAATTTTTGCATCTTTCTTGAAAATCAGGCCGGTGTCGCATAAAAAGTGGAAAACTTGATATTTTTAGAAGAGTCAACAACTATTGACGTGAGATATCATTAGAATGGATATTTTGTGATGTATTCCATGTATTCCATTAGGAGGCTATTGTAATATTATTGTTGGTGAAAGGCAATTTTTCATAAGCATAGGCGAGCTTTATATGGCAAACGATATGCTGCATATTTATGCGGTATTAGATAGGCCTACGTCAGTACGTGACTCTCTGAATATAGACTGTAGAGTGCTGAAGCTCCCCATGCAAAATGAAGCTCCGTATACTAATTTCATCATTGTTTACGTCGGAGATGGGATCGGTCTCATGATTTTATTTCTTTGCAATGCAGGATATGCAAACGAAGTGGGCGAAGCATTCCGTGCCCTCATGCACGTCACATGGGTGCGAGCGACCTACTGCGTCGCCTGCGCCTACGTCTGTGCTGATGCCAACGACAAGAAAAATAAGGTCGACCAGGTCAGTTGCTTTCAGCCGCAGATTTCGTTCATCATTAAAATTTGTTTTATCCAGCAAAAGTGGCCAAACGCTGAAGAATACAATCGACAGAGGAAACATGCGATCATTGATACGTTGTTGTGGCAAGGATTCGCGTCAGTCGCCATCCCTGGCTTCACGATCAATCGCATCTGCTGGGCGGCTGCTCGTATTCTGCGCGACGCCATCCCTGATGTCCCTCCAAATCTCCGCAAAGGAGTGGTCACTGCAATGGGTTTGTGCGCGATTCCGTTCATCATTCAGCCGATTGACCGCTCAGTTGACTGGGCGATGGAACGCACGTACAGGAAATACACACAACCCAGATTGGCCGACTCTTTGTTGCATCACAAACGTGATGAATAATGCATTTACTTTTTAATCAGTGCTTCAGAGATACCCGTACACATGTGGGTAAGATGTATGGAGTATTATTCAAGCTCATTTCTGGCCATTCAGGAGTTCAACTACATAATGACGGCTGTTAATAAGTGTTAGCAATTTACCAGTCTTCCTTTTGTTGAATGGGATTTAGTCAATCTGCAATATTGTGTTGATTTTTTAATAAATTTGTAACATGTTTCTCATGTTGAATAAATTTTTATCAATTTTAGCCATGAATTTCAAAATAACTGAAAATTAATCATGCTGAAAAAGGTTGGATTGAAAAAAAAAAGAAGAAAATCATAAAATACTAACTTTTATTATCAGCCTAGAATACAATCAACAGTGAAGGCGAAAATCACCTCAATTCATCTTAAGAAAAAAAAAAGTGGTCTAGAGAGAGATCATTCATTCATTCATGCTGAAGTGCAAAAAAAATTTCTAAGGCAAGGCACAAAAGCCACAGAGGAAGAATAATTTGAGTGGACATGTGTGGGAAGCCTGTGGGGGTGATGTCTCTCAGTTTGAGAGCGAATTTTCCTAATTTCCTACCAGGCTCAAGCACCAGTCCTCGCTTAGTATTAGTATAGCTCGTTAAATCGTCGGACACCCGTATTAAGAAAAGTCAGCCTACTTCATCGCTTCAACGAGCGGTGAGGCGAGTTTGCTGATAAGGAGCTTAACAAATGATTATTAATTACACAGCAAACACTCCTAGACATCCAGCAATTGCTAAAAAAACGAAAATGTTTCTGATCATGTTTGACAAAAGTCAAATAACTCTGCAATTATATTCTATATAGATTTGAAATTTTCAGAACATATTCATGATGGTTAAGTCTCTATATCTTGTAAATTTGTAAGTTGTCGCTCTTTGGAGTAAAAAGGTATGACCGTGTCAACCGCGATCTTCGGTCATTTTTTATTCATGTATAGGGAAAACAAACGTTAAGCTGGGACTGGCGATAGAGCCCGGCCAGGGACAATTAATAAAATTCGCTCGCTGGGCGAAAGACCGGCGTTCACGCGACATGTCCACTCTCATTATTCTTCCTCTATGCGAAAGCAATGAAAATTCATAAATAACATAATTTTTTAGACTTGGGAAAAAGTGTAAACAAATTTGAGACTTAAAATCGGAGAAATTAAAAATTTACTAAAGACCACAAACAACAAAAGAATAACTGGAGAAAAAAAATACTGCATCCCAAAAAACGGAAGCGGACAGGATATAGAGCAAACCAGCACCTCCGGTAAGAATATTGCAAACAGAAAATGGCGCTAAGAGTTGAAGACGGGAAGCAGACGTGCCACCGCCCCTCTGCATATGGGGCAGCGTCTCGGTTGTGGTAATTCACGAGCGCAGTCTCCACACAGACACAGATGACCGCACTCCAAGACGATCAGCTCACGAGGGTTTGCCAAACACACAACGCATGACTCGCGGTTTTCATTCTCGTCTCCGTTGTTGTTGCCTTCAGAGGCCATTTGCTGAGCGCGATTTATTCGCATCTGCTCCACAAGACGCTGCATTTGGTAGTCCTCGTAATATCGCTTCACGTTGCGGTACACAAAATATGACACGAATCCAACACCCACCACGCCAAAGACCCATGCCATGACCTTGTAGACGCGCGCCTTGGAGGAATAAGCTTTCACCAGTTCTCCTTTACTTAGAGATGTCAGGATATACGGATCTTTTGTGTCTGGAGGTGACAGCACAATTTTATCGCCATCTAACGTGATCTTGCCCAAACCGAGCAGATGAACGCCAACTCCAAGCATTTTCTCGGTTTCTCTGTGTCCTTTAACAACTTCACCGAACAAGCGATCAACGCCACGTGACAAAGCTCCGTCTTTGGTTGGTTCATAGTGGTCGTACACAATCGACAGAGCATCGTCCAAATGATTCGCTGACAACGCTTCTTCTACGGTTACTCGATCTCTTGATGCGGAAGATAAATTTTGCAAAGTGAACGGTTTCGATTGAACTTCATCTTTGATCACACGTTCAATGTCAGTCCTGAAATGAAACCAATGAAACCACGTACGCTCAGAGCGTACACTCACCAATATCCTTGCGTCCTCTTAGACTTATGTTCCACAAACGAGTGAGTTCGAATGACTCCTTCCTCGTCCTTGAAGCGACTCCTGAGCACATTGTTCAACGCTTGCGTCACTCCTTGTACACAAGCATACGGGAGACTTTTTCCTTCGGTTCCTTCTAACTTTGAACGCAATTCTGGTGACGCTTCATATATTGTCATGTCCTGGGAAAGGAAGGGATAAGTTAAAGGCGTGAAGTGATTGTGGAACAGACCTTGATGAGATCCGCTTCTTTGGAGGCATTTTTATAAAGTTTGTAGCAGATGAGAAAAATGCCGGCATCAACAGCCGCTCCAATCAGCTCCCAATGCAACATCATGACGGATCTGTGGCAACTCTGCGAACATACCGCACATATTAGGTAAACCAAAAATGCTGGGAAAATTACTATACACTAATACACTATATATCATATAATGGAATGGGAGGTAGCTGACATACTCCCTACGAGACAGAGGGGTACGTAGACCTCGCTCGATTTATCTATCATCTATGCTGAAAGTAAATCATACTAACTTGAACTAACTTACTAACTACTAAGTCTACACTGTGACTGTCTACAGTACATAATTTCTCACTCGAGTCGCTTCGGGTGGACGTCTTATTCGTTCACAGCCACGGTCGCGATTGCAACAGTTTAAATCGAAGGCCGCAGACAATCTTCCGACTCGCAGCCAGCCGGCAGTCTCTTTGGTTTCTTGATCGCAAGAATTATTGAAGAAATCGAAATTACTGTCAGGCTGCGAGTCTTCAGTTCCACAAATCCGGTTGAAGTTGACCTGATTATGGTAATTGACCTAATTAGAGAATGTGTCAAATATAATGTTTAATTTCGATTTCTCAGCTCGTGTGAACTTTTATGCATCATTTTAAGCCATTCGTCTAATAAAAAAACTCATCAACTTCATTGATCAGAAATATCCTCCACAAGCTAGCACCGTTGTAACGAATCTAAAAATAGAGGAATCTAGGCCACAGAGCAGACCCTGGATGACGTCATCAAGCAGCAGTCATTCGCTCTGAACGGCAGAAGGACTGCAAACGTTGCACCGGTGAAAACTGACGGCAGAACTGCAGGTATTGTGTTCATTCGCGAGAATGTAATGCATGTCCATTTGCAATAATCAGTACTTACGATCGAATTGTCATTATTTTTGTGTGTGATTCGTCTCTGTTAGTTGGTGAGCGAGCGGTTTCATTATGATTATATGTTCATGATTTTCGATCAGCTGATTCACTCACTGACTCAGTCATTGTCATTCAGTGAATCAAACTGATTGGGCATTGGTGATGAGGCCAGCTTCAGTATTAGCGACGAGCAACTCATTTTGGTGTGCAGCATCACATTTGTTCTAATATTCAGGTGACGCAAGTCCCATTATTAACTTATTACTTACAAGTTACATATTTGCGGCATATACCCGTAATCACATAGGTATAAACTATGTTAATTATAATATAATGATATATATATATATATATATATATATATATATATATATATATATATATATATATATATATATATATATATATATATATATATATATATATATATATATATATATATATATATATATATATATATATATATATATATATATATATATATATATATAATAATAATAGGCAAAAGAAATCAACGCAGGATTTTTAATTGCAATTATATTTGTAGCTGTACTATTAGTGACTTATGGAATGGACTCGAGAGACGCCTCTATGAATTCTGTACGACATCATTGAGACGTTGCCGTAAACTTCACTATGGGACTGCTAGAACAGTGCTTTGAAGAGAGCTATCCAGACGCTTTCTGTATAGGGGAAGAAAAGTGGAACCATTTTCTGGGAATATGTACTGTCTCAACCATTTATCGGCTATGGCAGGGCGTGGCTGAAACTGGTTCCAGGGCCGACAGACTTTGTGCTGGACAACCAAAAGTGACACCAGAGAGACAGGATCGCCAAATCCGGCGAGCGCACATCCAGGACAGGTTTAAAACAACCGTTTCAACTGCATATGGAAGATTAGGGACTCACAACTGATGAGTCTATTCAAGAACAGACTGATACTGGCTTCAGCAGGAACGGAGGTTGAGGTCTTGGATCTCTTTCAGAGGCCCAATCCCGAAATCCCGAATGCTAATTAAAATGACGTCATCATTGTCTCCAGTGGACCGGATTGCACCAGTGAGGAAAAAGTGTCCTCTTCACAAATGAGAGCAGGATTTGTCTGGATAGGTCAGACAGGAGACCGCGCATGTGGGGAAGTGGGGAAGAATGGTCAGGCGTCGGTGCCATAAATTTAATGCGATTGATTTTGACTTACTGGTTGAGGCTGAGATTTGGCTGGGTAGTGGTAATGACTCCCTGGTCTTAACTGTGAATTTATTTGTTCAATGATTAATTATGCCATTTGAGTGCATATATTAGCATATGTATTGTTGTATGTAGGCTTGAGCGATAATTGAACAAAAATATGATGAGAATTTTCATGAATTTATCACCATAACGATAATTATTGCGATAATTATTTCACCTGTAGTAAGTGGCCGAATGATGCAAAGTACCAAAGAAAAATTATAATTGACAAATTGCTCTGCGTCAACATGGGATGAAAATCATGAAATGCAGTTAAACAACTTGGATGAACCTTTGGCTTAGCACAAATATTTAGTACATGTATTGCAAGAAAAGTGAACTTGGTTTTTAAACCTCTGAGCCACCTCTCTGTGTTTCTAAAATTTTAAGTCTTAGGTTGGCCTTTTAAGTTAATGGCAATATAGTATACGAATTCTGTTAAATATAATATTGAAGCTTTAATATTTCCAAGTGAGCTGAAAATACCCCGGGCTGGCTAAATGCAGAGGCATCCAAACCCACAATATTCTTCAGTTTTGCCAAGCGTAAAATTTCTATGCATCTAGCAATTTGTGTCATTCAGCTATTCACAGACTTTGGAACAGACCCCACTATTGTTCATGATTGAACTCATGGCTAAAATTTATTATGAAAATGTGTTTCAGAGCCTTGAAGTAACATTATTTTTTGCGAAGTTGACTTTGTTTATATATTTTAATATTTATATATTTTTTCTTTCTTAAAATTATCAATAATTATCAATGAGGAAAATTATCGATATCGAGTTGGGTAATTATTGAAAATATTGATAAGTCGAAAATATCGCCCAAGCCTTTTTGTAAGTGATTGCACTGTAGAGTATAGATTGTATGGATAAAGTACTCAAAACCGGACATTTCAGAGTCATATTACAGAGAAGAGCTGGTATGTGTTTATTGTGTTACATTGTGGCTTCATTGTGATTTGCAGAAGTTGCAAAGTCCAGGATATTGCAAATACCATGATATGTCGGTCTAGCAGAGCTTACAGTGCGGCCATATTCGAGAATAGAATCCTGCATCCTGGCCTACAAAATCAACGATCAAATTACCAAATCTGGCTGCGACAAGTTCAAGGACACTTGGTGCATGCAGGCCGAACGTGATTGGGTGCATTATCAGTTTTATCATGGGATTATTGGGCTGATCACAATAAAACAATTATTGTATTGTTTAGCAGTTTATGGCATTTTATTATGAAATGCCATATTGTTAAACAATACAGACCCTGTTTAATTGAAAAAAATTTAAGACCTGTTTAACAGTATTACAGTAATTCTGTACATGGAAGAAATATTTATATCAGTATACTAGTAAATAATTAATAATGAATAAAGTAATTAGATAAGCTTGGTTGTTGGAATTTGAATTAATTGCTTTCCCCCAGATTGGGTTCAATAGCATACCTGGTAATTGCATTTATCCTTAAACAACTAACCATAGACAAATGTGCATGCTTACAGTTCATAATTATAAATTTGAGCAGCACAGAGTATCCATAATATGGATATTATAATACACATATTATGTGTGTACTTAATGAACTTAATTCTACAGGTTTAGGCTGACGAGGGCCTTAATTGATGACCTTGAGTTAATTTATGCCTCTCAGCAACCTGGATGGAACAATTGATTTCCCGCTATGATGAACCGGCAATATATCTGCTCACTGACTTACACTTCTATAGGACAGTCGGTTTTTTTTTTCTTGCAGAATTGTCCAAGATGGAAAGTGAGACGTTGAACAGCCCTCCCCTGCGTTTGATGACTTACCTGTCTCCTGGAATTCCTCTGGAGTTATACCAGGTTTACCAGCACTACCTCGAAGAGGTCCTGCAGCGCAGTACCATTCTCATGGTTGAGTCGCGATGCTCAGGTCCCTTGGCTGATCGTCCAAACCCCTTCACCACTAACCAAGTGGACGTCGGTCAGTGCCTCTCTCTCTACCTGCTCCTCCCTTCCTCACTGCCTCCATTTCAGGATTCATCTGCAGCTCAGCGTTCTTGAAGGAGATAGAAAACAAGAACGAATATGTTGAACTGATGGAGGCAGCTCCTATCCACATCCACCCCAAGAGTGAACTTCGCCCGATTTATTATTCTGACGTCATCATA
>KB294182.1:218792-238523 GCA_000328365.1 Capitella teleta | reverse complement strand
ATGTAACATTAGCACGATTAGAGCTATTGTCAAACCAAGAACACTCGCAAATAGAAGATATGATAATTATACTGATTTCTTGGTTCGCTGTATCTTACATTGGTCGAAAACCTCAAATTTTTTTTCAGCAGAGAACTGCAGAAACTGACCGCAGGACCGGACACCATCCGCATCCAACTATATATAACAGAGACCGGACGACACCATCCACATCCTGCTATCCGGACCTCTGTCACGAAAGACGTGCAAGTACATGCCCCTGAAACAAATCGCCAAAAGAAAACTCACTGCCATGGCATATATATGTCGAAGGCATGGCCAGTGAACATAGAAATTTAGAAAATACAAGGCCGAGGTGCACGAGGAAGGGCAGACCAAGCTGAACACAGCATTCAGATGCGGAAGAGTGGCCAGGGTCCAGTCGAGGCCTCGATCTCATCTGGCGAACGATATCGACCATTCGTCAAGGACACAAAAGCTCGATTCGCAACCATCTTATTAGAAGAGATCGAGCGAGTCCATTTTGTCGGATTTTTCGATAAAACAATTTCCGCCTGATTATTTTCAACTTTGTTAATTGAGATTTACAATATTCGCCAATTAAGGTCGGATTACAGCATTTCCTAATCTTATCGGTGCCTTCGATTAATCTATCACCATTAGATATCTAATGACCAATATACTATAAAGGACCTTCTATTCCGATAAAAAGTATTCTCGCAGCCTTATCGCTTAGACTTATCGCTGCTCTTACGTAATACTTGGTCCGTATGTCTGTTCGCCCACTCGAGACTATCTACCTGACCATTTCCTTATAGGAATTCTTACGAAATTATTTCATTCTGCCGTGTGGATTTCCTCGGAGAGATGCTTGCCTGAGCCTCCCCATCCCCCTCCCCGTCACCATCGACCATGGCTCTCCTGATTCAGCCGACGATCGCCCCCGATTCGACCTGGGCGCCTGACGTACCGCTGACCCACACCTTCGACTTTTACATCGGATTAATCCTGGCTATCAGCTCATGTTTATTCATTGGATCCAGTTTCATCGTGAAGAAGAAAGGACTCCGCAAGGTCGCCTTCCGCGCAGGTCAGTGTGGTTGCTCAGCAGTGTCTGGGGGTGTATTGTATATATTTTACGTTGTATTGGTATCCAACCCGGTTTGCTTTGGATTGTGAATTATATGCAATGTCTAAAATGGATGGTATTGCAGGAGACGGTGGCCATGGTTACCTAAAAGAGCAGTTGTGGTGGGCTGGAATGGTTCTCAGTAAGTGCATTGAGTCGCAGCCTCAGTTGCTTCATGTCTTTCACCCTCAGTGGCCGTTGGAGAGACGTGCAATTTCGCTGCCTACGCATATGCACCGGCCACTTTGGTCACTCCTCTGGGCGCAATCAGCATCCTCGTCAGGTGAGAGGATTGATATTGATTGATTTCTTTGATTGGGAATGATTTCACAGCGCGGTACTGGCATCGCATTTCCTCAACGAGCGGTTGAATATTCTTGGGAAGATCGGCTGTTTGCTTTGTTTGATTGGCGCTGTCATAGTCATCATTCACTCACCCAAGGACGCTGAATTGGGAACCCTGGAGGAGATCTTCAAGCAGTACCTCAACCCCTGTACGATCACTCGCTTTTTTTTTTGTTACCTTGACCTTATTAGTATTCCAGTTTTCATCACCTACGCGGTCTTGGTGTTCGTCTCGGGAATTATTCTAATCTTCTACGCTGCTCCGCGTTGGGGAACCACGCACCCGATGGTGTTCGTAACCATCACGGGAACTTTCGGGTCTCTCTCCGTCATGGGATGCAAGGGAATGGGCGAAGGACTGAGGGAAACATTCAACGGCCAAAACCAGTTTCTCAACTGGGAGTTCTACGTGTTGCTCGTGTTCGTGGCGCTGTGCATCACTTTGCAGATCAATTACATGAACAAAGCTCTCGATATTTTCAACACATCAGTCGTCACTCCTTTGCTGTACGTTGTGTTCACACTCTGTGTCATAATTGCGTCGCAGATCTTGATTGGAGAGTGGGTGGATCTCGCGCCGCTGGACATCATGGGCAACTGTTGCGGTCTCTTCGTCATAGCTGCCGGCATCTTCCTTCTGCAAATGTTCAATGAACTTGATATTTCACTTAAAGATTTGCCAAAATTGAGGAAAAAGAATTTGGGTAGTGACTTCACTCAAATCACGGTGGATAATGAACGCGAAGCTTTGCTGTCAAGACGAAGTATATGAGTGACATTAATGAATGCTACATAAAAAAATTTTCCCTTCTCATATTTGGTTATATTATTTTACTCATTTTGTAAATACTCATGCCTTAATATTCACTCTGATCGTTTTTTTCTGTCCACTGAAATTTGGTTACATCATATTGAAATTATTTTTAGCTCTATTTAATTGTGATTATTTCAGAGAAAGTTTATCAAGAGCTTTATCAAAACACCTTGCTCAGTTTTTGTGCAATTTTCACCTAACTTTCACTGTTGCTGTTTTATGCAAGAAAGAAAGATGTGTTATTTTATGTGTGTGCTAATTATTTTGGTCAGAGAAAACGATACCTTAATTAATATTACATGTAATCAGAGGGTTTCTAACAATTGAGCGCTGATTAATTACGCTCAATGCACGACACAACTAGTGGATTGCTTCGATACAGCCGTCTAGGCCGACCAGTAGACGTCAGTGTATGATATGGATATGGATATGAATTCGAGGAACAAACAGAAAACCAACGCTTATTTTTCTGAAATTTAAATCATTTTTAAACTCTCTATATGTATACCATAACTGCTCGAGCATTCTTAAACTGTGACTCATCGGAATGATTGCTGCACAGCCTCTTGTGCTGCTTCCGAATGACTGCTGTAGATTTCCCTTGCAGGTCATCTCGCCTGATGTTCTGCACCCATACATCACATCTGGGAGTGAGAATTCTTTGTAAATGTACTAATAATAATAAATTATTCGTATAAATAAATATACAGGATTATACTAGGTGAAAGAAAATCAAACAAACGAATAAACAAATCAAAACTGCAACATAAAGGTAGCTTAATCAAATTGTAAAATGATTAAATGAATATAGTAATTCTTCACTAGTAATTTCAAAGTTTAAAAACGTCAGGCCATCTCTTAAATAACAAAGGTCTTTTAGAGCTAATGATTCAGCAATCGTCGCTTCATCATACATGCCTCTTTGTAATATACTTTTTACCCATCATCAAATATAAAACTTAACGGAACAGAACTTAAAACAGAAGATAAATGTACATTTCCACTAATGACAGAATACATGCAACCATAAAAACAATAATTGCTGGCAAGCTTTACAATGGAGTTACTGCTGCTCAGGCACTGCATATAAAAACTTAAGGAGCCTATTAGAAGGGCCGAAATTAAGTTTCCTTTTGGTAAATTATTTATATATTTAGTACGAGTTCTTATATTTAATTTCCAAATACGTTTTAAACATTTTCACCAAGCTGTTAAAAATGACTCAATATTTCTTAAATCCCATAGGGGGCAACCGTAGAACGAGGAGCAATATGAAAAAAATAATGCGCTTAAAACATCAATTGAACAATGGCCGAATTTACACATTAGCACATTAGTTAAAAAGTACAGATCGGAAGCAGCCTTTTTTACATTTCTGGTGGAAGTGTTGTCTCCGATTGTGGTGCCCTGGTGCACGGCTGTAGAATTTTGCTGAATAATACGCCCGTTGAGCCTCAAATTTACCTCATTCCTGATTGATCTGCCACATCTGCATTGAACGGTTGAGTGCTTGGGTTTAAAACCATACTGTAAATTACTTGTACTGAATATTTTCACATGTTCAGTTAGAATCATTCGATCAAAAACCTTTCCAACAATGCTGCTAAGGGCTATGAATTTATAATTCGTGCTGACACTTAAAGATTTTTTTCTATTTTTTGGGGTTTGGTATCTATACAGACATAAGCAATTGTTTGGGAACACATGTGTGCGATATCATACAATTGAAAAGAAACGATAAATGTACAAATAGAGTATCACCTCAATGGATAACATGATTGGACATAAATTATCTTACAATCGGATTTGTCTTTCTTCAATTTACTTACAGCCGATCGAACACCCTGAGCTGTGCGTTGATGAGAGCTACTTATAAAATGAACCTTGGTCACAAACATTTTGTACAGATATTTTGAAAAGAGCGATTAATTCATTCATTGACTCACGATCATAATCAACACAATTATACAATTCATCATATATATATATATTTTATTTATTTTTTTTTTTTTTTTTGCAAAAAACTCACAAATATTGTTAGTATCTTTTACATCATCCATGTTTTCTGTGCTATTACTTTTCTTGTTTCTAGTTCTTTTAACCTCCCCCCACAGATCACGGCTATCATTTTTCACGAATGCCTCAGCCATCCGCTGAGAAGAAAGATATTTTTGATTACATAATACTTCCTTTACAGCTTTTTTATAATCAGCTTTAGATTTTTTCATCAATTGAAACAATATACCATTCCTAGTTTGCCTCTTAAATTTCCATATCCGGTGCCATATAATTGACTTGTCCTTAAATGGGGCGACCAATTCTGACCACCCTGCTACTGGTTTACGCCTCCTGTATAGGGGAATACACACAGAAGCAGCATGTTCACAACATCCAATCACTCGGTCAAAATACTGATTAATACATTGATTATGAATGTGACAATCATTGCGACACAGCAGGGCATCAAACGGAATATCAACCATATTTAGAGCCTCGTGTAAGACCTGCTTATAAGCACGAGGCCATCTTCATTAGCTAACTTCCAGTTGGGCTTTCTTGATGGACACAGACTTAAATCTGTGACGGTGTTTAAGCATCAAATTGTGATAGCGGAGTGATTACACACTTTAACGAAGTCTGTTCACGGAAAAATGAATGAAAATGGACGAATAAACAACGTTAAAACGGGCATGACGCTTATGTCGCTGAAAATATCTGAGAGCAGGTCTGGCTAAATGAACTCTCAAGTTGCCCAACCACCAGAGCACCCTTTGACATCCGACCATTGTGCACT
Source organism: Capitella teleta (assembly GCA_000328365.1). Taxonomy (NCBI): domain Eukaryota; kingdom Metazoa; phylum Annelida; class Polychaeta; family Capitellidae; genus Capitella; species Capitella teleta. The sequence goes on along the minus strand of KB294182.1, from coordinate 233,441 downwards.
TGTATATTCGTCCTTTTGAAGTGTTGATGAAGCGAAGGCATCTTGAATGCTTTCATCGAGAATCAGCCTTTATGCAGTTACGAAGATTAAAAACACAGTTTTCTTAAATCGCATGGAAACTGCAATGCTTGTACTTGACTGTAATAAACACGCATTCTGATGTGTTTTTTTCCTGAATCTTTGAGTATTATTAACTTGCATTCTCGATCACGAAGTCCATGCATTATTACAGCTGCACTGGCTCAAGGTTCTTCTTCTACCTCGTACACAGACAAAGAAGTATATACGAAGAAAAAAAAAAAGAAAAAAAGAAGAAACAAAATGTTATGTGAACAGCAAATACTGATAAACAGGAGATGTATTAATACGAGTTTATTTCAAAGGAATGTTCACTATAAAATAACACTGTACATTATAACATTATATTGGTCAGCAGCAAATTTTTGATTACGCGAATACATGGAAAATTTGGCAAAGATATCATCAAGACAATACTCGTAGTGGTTTAAACCGTCCCTTGATAAAGTTCCACTCAAAATGATTAAAATGATTCGTATTAACTCGATAATCAAATATAATTACATCTATAATATCGTAGGCAAAGGATAGTTCCAAACATTATGACATTTTTAGATTTATTGGCGGCTAACTTGCGTAATTAGTTTAGCACCGGAAGTGTCCTGTCAGTCCATCGACCGTTCAATCACAAGTCAGGGTATGAGAAGTGGGTCTTGAGAGCGCTCTCAGTGATGGGTGTGTCGCTTCAAATATCTATTGTTCCAATGACGTCTCAGGGGCTGTTACATTCCTTGACAATCTTCAAGGATATCACAGAATCAGCTGGTTGGTAATGACATAATCGTGCTCGCCATCTTCTTCTCTTTTTCAGTAAATCCTTGGTGCCCAATAACCAGTTCACTGAAAGTCAACATAAATTAATCAGCGTCGATTTGGATTAGATAATGATTGGCGTCAAATTGTACACGTAAAAGCAAAGGAATCGATTTAATGGGTCTCCAAAAGACTCCTCTTTCACCATATAAAACTATGATTTGTACAGAGTGGGCCGAAAGTAGTACTCCATGCTAACGATTCCAATGATTTCAATGATATTGCGCTTTTCCGAGAAAGTGTACCAAAACAGGTCGCAGTGTATAAATCACGCAAAAATAAAAGGAAAAAAAAATGGTGTGGTTAGTTTAACATTTCATGCTGCTATTCAAATCATTTATATACAAAGTTCATCGACATTGATGCCAAATTACCTTGATCAATAGACTGCACCCACCATTCGGGCGATATTTTCCCTTTTGGCGCAAACAGGGCCCCGGCCATTGCATAGGTTTCATTGGGCGCATAAATAAAGCATCGCTCTCGTACATTATTTTGCTTGAGAGTGCTGTTGTTTTGACTGCAGCACTAATGTTTTCATCCCAAATTCAAAACAGTGCAGAGTTTGGATTAAGGCGCCATGCCAAAGATGTCATTCCATAAATGCTCGTTTAGGGGCTCATTTGATTCAGCTCTCTTCTCGATTACACACCACTCGCATTTAAATGTTCATCCGTCATTAAAAATTAACTGTTTATTTGATATCTTGATTTGCATAAATGGGCGCATAATAAGTTAGCCCATTCATACCAAGTGCTTATTATTTGGAATAATTGGTAAATTTTAGCCAAATTTAATGTTTTGTTCTTAGGATGAAGTAAATAGACTACTTTTGGCCCACTCTGTATATATCCCGTGTTTACGGCACCAACCATGAAATGTAGGAAGGGGGGTGGATGCAAACTAAAGAAACACTCACCGACACCGAACTCTGTCACAGGCGCGTTTCAGGGATTCACTAAAAGGAATTCAACGTGCAAGAGGGTTACTAGTAAACGCGTGGTGCTTGGTTTAGGTCAAAGTTCAAAATAGCTACGTTCATGCTAATTTCGAGTGCAAAATTTGCATGATTCTTTCGCTGATTTTTGACTAAAATTACAAACGATTTTTGTTCTGTACATTTACGTGTTGTGCAATGTGCATGAATATAATAAAGCTTTGAAATTCTATAAAGCTTTAAAGTTCTACAAGCGAGAATGATTAGAACTTCAGAAGTCACTAGTTGAATACTGTATTTCAGCAAAATCAGAGATCAAAGGAATAATCTGTGGTATTAATCTCATTGCGATTCAGGATTCCTTTTTTTTTCCGGATGATTTGCTTGAAACACAATAATACGATTCAACAAGTGAATGTTGCTAATTATGCTCGCTTGTGGACACGAGGCTTTAATAATTGAGTAGGTTATACACGTAGGGTAATTAATATAATGTACTGACAATATTTGCTAGCGTTTAGTTATCACTGTTGTGCTTACTAACCTATAATTTATCTCTCCATCGTTGTCTTTGTCAAGCTCATCCAACAGCAGATTGATTTCGTCATCAGTCATTTTGATCCCAGATTCCTGGAATACAATTATTCAATTAACATCAGGATAAGTAAAATATGCAGTATTGCGGAAGAATCACAAAATAAATAGATTATTTTTAGTGGTTTGTTTATTATCTCAATAATTTTAGTTAATGGAAAACAGTTAGTGCAACAAATTGGCAATGAATTAACAAGCATCGAACAGCAGCAATAATGAAAGACACCAAGACCAAAAAATAGGATGAAAAGCCAATCGAAGAATGCAAATAAAAGTTGTTGTTATTTTATATATTTTTTTTTTACATGTCACATCTAGCACACCAACACACGAAAGCAGATATTCATTATTAATTTTAATATTCACCTTTCTGATCCACTGTAATAAAATATATACGATAACATTATTACGGTTAAACGCGCGATGTTGTCGATTTCATTTGAAACACTGCATGTTAATGTTGTCAATTTCATTCTACATGTATGACCTGGCTTGATAAGGTATAATTAACTGGCCCTATGTATGTTCCTAGTACCTACCGAGGCACTAGCAACACCGTGATCAGGTTATCGTTATGCAGCTCAACGCGGATTGGTGTATAGCGCCGCCAGTGTTCTAACATCATACAAATGAACAGGCAAACCAACCGCTAATCCCTGAGAAAACTCTTCGCGCGTGACCCCCATGCTTCCGTCCTTGTCCAGAGTGCGGAAGAAGTCGACCAACCGGAGGTTGTTCTTCTCGATGTAGTTCGTGAGTTTCGTCATAGGATGAAGTTTAGCTTTCGGCCGCAAGGGGACGCCATCTCCGCCGGTTCTGACTTTCAGAGCCGGAAGTTGTTCTCGGACTTTCTTCAGAATGTCTCCAAAATCAGAGTTGACCAAAATATCCTGTTGTGAGAGGTGAGTTATATTGTACACAGTTCACAATTGTCGATGAACTCACGGAGAAATCAATGCTCGTGATAATGCTGTTGGGGTTCTTTAGCATAGCGGCACATATTGCGTAACAGCCAGCACTTTGCATAGGATTGCGAGCCATCTGGTGGAGAAATATCGCAGAGGTACTTTACACGAGTCACAATATGAAATATACTTTGAGAACTTTCAGAGATTCGTTCACAGCGATTCCTTTTCCAAGGAAAACAGACCCCTCGGTCGTGATACGATTATTCCTAGGTGTGAACTAGAAATATAATTTGACTTCAATATGTTCACCCCTCACGTGATATCCAGTTCTTCCAATGCCGAGTTCACTTTCAGTGCATCACCCAGGGCCTTGGCGCCATCATTGCCAACTCCGTTCCATGATAGATTCACCGATTGCATGAGTACATTGTGCTGCAAACAAGTATATGAGTAAACACCGTGTTGGTTATACCATCATTTATAGGCAAGATCCATGTTTTTGTCTTTCTCACCTTGATGCCTTGTGCCACAGCAATTGCCCCCTTTCTTCTTAGGTGGTTCCAACTGAGGTCGAGGTGCTTTATCGAGCTGTTCTCTGCGATGGCTGGTCCCAGGGCAACCCCTGCTACCTCACCAAGTTTATTCCGACTGAGGTTCAAGTATTCCAATCTGGTTGTGTTCTGTGTGAGGTGTCGAGTACTTTACAGTGCGTGCTCTTTATGTCGGTTCAACACTTACCATAATGGCATCAGCGAGATATATGGCGGCTTTGTCGTCAAGAAAATTTCCTACAATAATCAAATTGTTGTTGTTAGAATTAAACTTGAATTATTGGTGATTCACCTGTAAGTGTGACATGGGTAAGAGTACTGTTGTTGTTCAGAACAGAGGTGAAGTTTTCCGCAAATGAGACGCCCAGTTGGTTATCTGACAAGTCCTGCAAGAAACAAATTTATTACATTGTCAGGGCACCACAGGGTATCACAGGGTATCGAATGGTATCCCCTTTGATATCACAGGGTATGATCAGCCTCTTACCAATTCAGTGATGTAACAATTTTCTTTGAGCATTTCACACAGATGTCGACCACCTTCGTTTCCCAACCAATTGTCCGTCAAACTTAATCGCAGCACACACGTATTGCTCTGAGAAAAAGAAGTTTAGTTACGCGAACAATCAAGCGCTACAGCAATACATGCACCAATATTTTGAAGCTAAAATATATTACACACAGGATGGATCAATATTATCAATAACAGTCTATGACTTGCAGACAACGGACGCGACATTTGAAGGCCGTGGAGTTGGATCATCGAAATTCACATGAGGCGCTATCCTCACGTGTAATGCATAATTATATTTAAGCGCCTCCGCTTGGGCTAATTTCATGTCTCAGCATTTTAAAACCCACATGGTTGCCTATGATACAAAATTTTCGCCCAACTGCAGTATAGGCAATCTACTAGTATATGAAGTTGCTCAAGATAAAATGGCATCTGACAGATTGAGAACACTATGTTATTTGGACGCATATAACTTGTCTTCTGTTCAATAAATCACCGCGTGATATAATATTATGTAATAACAGTAGTGCATCAAGGGACACAACGCTGCCGCAGAGGTGGAAAGATGAATTTGAGCTTACCACAAGAGCAACAGCGATCGGTTTCACCCCTTTCGGCCCAAGGCCATGGTGCTTCATCTTCAAATGCGAATCTTTCATGTGACGTAAGAAATACGACGCCGGAATGATACCATTGTGTTTGCAGGATTCGATGTAAACCGTTCGCCCCGTGACGTCAAAGGACTCTTTGACTTCTGAGGGAAGAAGAAAGAGAAATTCATGGAATGGAATATCCAGGTATGGTCTGAATTGAGATTAAGCCATAAAAAAAAGCAAAAAAATAAATAAATAAATAATAAAATATATATATAAATAAAGAAATAGCCGGTGGATATTTCATTTTGCCTCACAATTTCGTACACATATAAAGCAGCAAATACGCCGAAACACCAATCAACCCAAATTGACCCAATATCTTACCATGTTTCGTCGCTTCAGCAACCACTTTGGACATCTCCTTTGCGAGTTTATACTTCGTGTTATACGTTAGCTCCTCCATAATGACAACATTAATCACACGGGTAACTCACACATCCTCAAATCCACAGCAACCCTAACCACACCCAGAATCGTCTACACGATTCTGTTGCTTATCCACGATGTCATAAATCCTCATAACAAACGCATGAGTAGCTGCCCCACTCGAAGAACCCTCGTAGGTGAGACTCAGATAAGCTTAGTGCAATAATATAACAATTCCGGTGCTATGTAGCATGTTTTCTGATCGCATTAGGAATCCGACACAGAGTCGTCAGGTGCAACAGTCGAGTACTTGAGCAAACTCTTCAGCGCATTTGCAATTTACTCGGACACTTAGTCCCAGACAAAAATTGGTTTGCACTGTGCAGCCAGTAAAGTGACATATATATATATTTCCTAGCGTAAATCAACAACAGGTTTCGTTTTGTTTGGATTGACATATTTGGATTGACGAATTAAAGATTAATCGTCCGTTCGCTTTGCCCATTCATCACGCCAAATCGGCAATGGCATCTGTTATTCTAGGTATGGTTCAAGCGAAAAATGTTTATTCCTCTGTTGTTGTGAAGTATCTTGCAAGTTCTATCACATCCAAACTCATGGCATAAATCAAGATCATTTCGAGGAGTCTGTTCAAGGATGAATGATTATATTCGGTATGCTTTGCTTCTTTCAAAATGAATACTTTAACACGTACATTTTAGTCAGGTTGCACATTATACACAAACACATTCAATGAGTTCTCAAATTTTCATGCTGCATGGCATTTTTTCCTTGGACAAACATGAGTGTATCATTCATTATAACTGTCTGATGACGTCAAATACTGCTCTGGCCAATCAGACGCCACGTTTTAAGGTCAACCCCTATATACCCAATAATGTCAACAGTTACACCGTTTACAAAAATCAGCGACAGGGAAGAGAGGTGCTACGGAGTTCTGATGCTTGAGTAACATCGATAAGATAACAAGACTAAATTGAGGAGCTGCGTGAGGAAGTTATGCATGCCGGTATATCGTAGAAGATTCCAACGTTTATGGAATCCGATGAACGGATGAAAGTGTATCTTCTATCCTAATTATCCACTTCAAACATCTCACCAGGTTCCTCCTCGAGGTCAGTGTCCCAACCATTCTCAGTGAAAATATCGACGCCACCAAAGTCAAGAATATCCAGGCCATGCATGGCAGCTGACGGGGTTCTGGAATCTTCGACGTCACTCTCCCCCTCACTGGTCATTCCAGGGGCTCGATCCGGATTGCTCTCCGGGGGAACATCGCGGATTCCAGTTGGCAGGGTGCTGGTGGGTCTGGATCGCCATCCTGGTCTGGAAAGGGTCTGGAAAGGGTGTCGGATTAGTGGATGTATGTATAGTCGAAATATTATGCAATATCAATTCGTGGGTATAAGTGCTTTTCTACAGACAAATGGTATGATTAGCCTCGTTCTGGTGGATTAGCTTCTATGAATGGCATCAGACAATGGAACACACGGTGACAAATTAAGCAGAACCGATTATTAGTGTGCGGTTGACTGAGTAGCCCTATTGCAGTCAGTTGCAGTGATTGCAGACCGTCATGTAAATACACGAGTATGGATCAATGAATAATATAATCATAAGTAAGACCGCTTCAATCTATTTCTACCAAATAAATATACACTGCATGCTTCATTCGAGATAATCGATCATTGTATTTCAGGGGACAATTATTGTGTATATGCATTATAGACTTATAGTTGTACAAACTATTCTGGCATTAGCGGTGATCATTGGGATTGGATTTTGACTGTGAATCTTGAATGCACAGCTTCGTGACCCAGTTAATTACGTTCATGTTTTTAAACTTGTAATAAATATTTAGCCTTTATTTCGCGTCTAACGCTAATACTGTTCATGCATTCGTAGAAAAAATGTCCGATTAAACTCAATTGAAGGGGGTTGACGCAAAGGTAAAGAAGAAGAAGTATTTAATGGGTAACGACCGCTGTATGCATCAGCTAATAAAACAGAGAGAGAACATAATGTTGTGGTCGCTCGTTCATGCTATATTGACCTTTGTTGTGCGTGAGCATGATTTGGTTATAACCACAGGGAAATTAGTGTTATTTAACGTATATCTTCGTGGTTTTACGTCTTCCTCAAACCCCTCAACAACCCTCACCAACCTCCTTCGCCAACCCCCCTCACCAACCCTCACCAACCCCCCTCGCCAACCCCCTGGGTGATATGGGCTCCAGAGCGGAACACCAGGACACCTACTGACGTACTATATCAGACATTAGTTTGATTTTTGATGCTCCTTCAAATGACTATATAACACACCATCTAGTCTGATTGAGAAATTTCAGTTCAGTGACATGGCAAAAGTGCAAAACCACTCGATGTTAATGATTTGCTTGGCGGTGTTCCTTGTTGCTCGCTCTTGCATCACGCCACTATTGATGGTGATCAATGAATGATGCATCACTTGAGGAAGGAATCCCAAGACCAGAAAAAAAGGGGGGAAAAAAAAAACACGGAAAGAAAGAGAATCATCAATGAAAACACTTTTTTGTTTGTTCTGTTGTTACCATGATGCCATGGCACTAAATATATATACACAGACCTAATTACAATTATAGAATATTGTGATTATGTTTGGTCATAATTATATTGGATCCGAATAGTTTAATCTCCATATATATCATTCAATCATTACCATCAAAAATATGGCATGAAAATGGTTTGACAATATAATCTGATCGTGTTATTTGGGACTTTGGCGATATACGTTAAACCACAAATAAAATATTGCGTGTAACCATTAATTAAAAATGACCTCATTACACAATATGACGTGATACCGGTACATAATAGGCTAAATAATATATTATAAAGATTCTTTTGCATATCAGGAAGGCCACGATCTGGGGGATCCTGCAAGACATGAAAATTCAAAATTGTAACTGGCAAAATTCCTTCTGTCGACATGGAACAGTGTAGGTACACGCCGAGGCTTTTGCAAGACTATATCATCCTCACATGAACAGGATGTTTGACTGCAACCCTTGCTCCCACAGACTGAAGGAAATTGTATGCTTTACGACAGAGCTGTCAATCGCACCCAGTGAGAGTCATATATGGATCCCAAACTCGAGTCACGTGACCACTGGCGTACATTGCTTGCATGTATTATATCTCTCACTGTATAGATATATAGGACCTGAATAAGACATTCATCTCGACAACCACAATATCGCAAAAATAAAAGTAGATATGTGAATGTATATTTTGTCAATGAATTAGTGGAACATATGTCTTGTTCGATCTTAATTGTTTGATTGTAGAGCGCGTTTGCTAACAGAGGGAATGTTCAGTTGGTGAATATCATAAGTAGTCTACGGTATGTTAAATTCAGGTATTGCACATCTGTATGCATAAACATACACGTATGTGTGGAAATATGTCACTGTAATTATTGGTGCTTCGATTCCAGTCGAATGAAATAGGTGACGAAGTTTATCCCACAAATGCACTCACTACTCATGTAATAGATACACCAAACATTGATAGCACGGATCAAACACAACACACCAAAATAAACAAAGACATCAGAGGATGGAAGACAAGAAAGCTCCTTCACCTTCATCATTCCTCGGATGCTGATTGTTGTGGTCGGTTTATCCCTGAATCATGACAGAATCCATTTCCCCTGATTGCTTATCTCGGTCTCTATGTGTATAATAGAAGCTACTGTGCAGTGAATGTTACGTGAGCCCTGACAACCGACAAGAAGATCATGTATTCAAGTCTGAAGTAATTGCACACTCGTTTACCTTTGAATCTCTGTACTATCTCACGGTCAAATTACAACCATTTAAGAGTACAGATAACAATAGTGTAGCTTCCATTGCCCATCATCCAGGCAAATAATTCATTCCTATATTGCTTGGTACATTGAACATGCAGGTTCTACAAAAGCAGTTTTAATCAGTGGGATGCACTGTGGGTGATGTGATAGACACACGGTGAGGTTACACTCAGCACTGTCAAACACTTGATGTGACGGTATGTCTATTGAGACTCTCATCGAATCGATTTATCCAGAGTATGTGAATCTTTAATTCTGAGCCATCGATTAAGCTGAGTTTTCAATCTACAAACCAGCCAGTTCTCTACTACTTCGCTATCTGTGGCCTATATTTGTCTGAATTCGAGGAGCGGTTAAACTCAATGCTCGTGTATATATTATAGACACCTTTGACTGACGAGTAAAGAAATACTAGTACCGCTTGCATAAAGTGCAAAATTAAACAGTATACACACCAGTCTAATATTATTTAACTGACACAATGACAAGTAATGCTATTATAAATCAAATATCTGATAGAGGGTTCTATTGTTTATCATTAAAGGGCAAAGCATCAATCCGATAATTTTTATCAATATTTTTGATCAATAATCTGTGTCAGTCATATTTACGTCCTGCACCACAGAAATGGCTCATTAATTTGAAGGAGATTACAGTATCAAAGGAATGAAGAGTGATGCGTTACCGTTCATCAGCATAGAAATCCAGCCCGATAATATCTGCAATTAGGTATGTTTGGATTTATTGAATGGATGTTGATACAGCGAGGATCTTACGAGACGCTCATTCAAGCCCCGCGTCCAATGTTTTAGGGTTTTAGGGTTTTAAGCTTATTCCTCCTAACTTAATTGCAATTAAGAAGAAGTGGCACGATTGAAAATGATAAGGGTGTCTTTATAATAAACATAACACCGAGGTTCAACACAATAACACAAGGGCAATGACAATTCAAAAATGAAATGTGTTCATAATATAGATATTGTGGGAGACTCCAATCCTGCATGGACCAATCTGACGACCCCGTAGCTGAGTGTACAGGCATCCCATTTCATCACAAAGGATTTCATATCGGGAGATCGACAGGCAAAAAGTTTAAATGGTCGGGTTGTGATTTTTGTTTAATGAACACGTTAATATATAATAAATACATGTATACATTTATTCATGTCATATCAGACATATGGAATTCAGGAACTAGTGTGAACGTCTGGTTCATCCTTCACCTGTACCGATAATCACAACTAAACCAGTACCTGTGCAGTAGCATATTAATGCATACATAATAAATGATGTGATGGGTTGTTTCTTTCTCGATTGAGTATGTTTTCCATAAGATTCACGGTCACTCCCATTCCAATATTGCTTAATTTCAATCAAATTAAATCTTTCGATTACAAATAACAGAGGATTGTAAATAATAGTGGTCATATCACACAGCCTTTCTTGGGGCTGTGGTCAAGTCCGTGGATACTTACAACCAAAGGCTCTACACACGATGAACACAGATCCACGTGAATGCCTTGGGAGCAAATGACATTTTGATGCATTCAGTGTGTGTCAATCATATGATAATATGAAAGGTTAATTCACAATAAAACCAACACCCAAACTGAAGCCTGATTAGAACTTCACTCGGAATCCCAGTTAGAGGGCAACACAAAACAACTAACAGGGTGGAACAACGCACGTGGTTTGTTCTGCTGATCCTGTCGTAGAGGCTGATTGTGGACAACATATTGGTCACGTATTGATTAGTAATGCATGAATTGTTCGTTTGGAGAGCCTATTGGACCACACGTTTGAAGTACATGTATCTATCTTAAACCAGATTGTCGGTACACAGTACACAGTGGTTTTAAATTGTGATACTAGTCAGTGCGAAGGTTACTCGAGGGGTTACTGATATAAGTAGAATATCGTTGTCACAGAGAGTAGGTTTAAAATAAACAAAAACATGTCCGACCATTGTATGAACTGAGCATTACATGCAGAATCGGGTTGTGATTATGTGGAACTAGTTGAAGTAATTCGCTGCGAAACTCTGTAACTATTATGCGAAACAAATCCAAAACAAGATTACAACGCCTTCATATAATTTAGCTTCATATACAGGCCAATACTTTCCGAGTGAGTAACCCTCGCAATGGATTCTCGTGTATAATAGTTATGTCACACTGTATGGGTATATATTTGAGCCTAATTGGCGTTGCAATTAAGCTCAGTATCTGAGAATTTTCAGGCAACCGTTTACAATTGTGACAATATTCATGTAACATAGAGACACTTGAGTAATAAATACACTGACCCGTCTACTAGAACATGTACTAGGTCTACTTGGGACCTGTTTCCCAGGGATAGACTGCAGCCTACTCTCCAGTCTTAGGCTGACCGATGTCCCTGGTCGAGTTCCCCCGGTGATGTGGCTTCCGCCCGCCAGGGAACTGGCAGCAGTCGCTGGTCGACTCGGAGGTTTCGTTGGCTGCTCAGTCACAGTATCCAAATCGTGGAAAAACATTTGATTATCGTTTGCTTGTTGAATAATCCGATGGGCTCCTCTGGTGCCAGATCTGCGATGTCCAGTTGCAGGCGCCCTGGCCCTGGGTGGGGCCGAACCGTGCCTGTGTTCATGGCTCAGTCGGTGGCTGCGGTGCACTCCAGTTGCTGCCATGGCAACCGATATCCTCAGGATCAAATCTGGCTATCAGTGAGCAACACAAAACAGTCTCCTCAAACAACAGACCTGTATTAGAAGTGCATTCGTCAGACAGCATATGAGTCTGAGAATCGAAGAAGAGTGGTGCCAGCTAGCTATTCATTGAAGCAGAACCAACCCCCGCCTTAAAGATCAGGCCGATGCGGGTTCTGTGATAGCTCTGGCCGCGTTGATCGGATCAATTCGGGAGTGCCAATAATAACCTAAAAGCCTAATTGATCCCTTCTCAAATCAATCAAGCTTCATTAATTGGATTGCAACATTACAATAGTCAATAATTACGTTCACTGAGCTCTGTACTTTTATTGTCATGGTTTAAGTACTGTATACTAAATTTTTGCTTATGCATTTGCACATACATAATAGCTTTAATGGGTAGTAGGTGACAATAAAGCACGCGTCAAATGTATGTATGCTGGCGATGGACCACCAAACATGTTAAACTATACCATGGATTGTTGATTTGTTGGCAGCCACCTATATTGTCTGCCGACAACCGACGCTGCGAGATCGATCAACCGATAATGGATATCGACCAGCATTCAGTTTAGCGCGAGAGAATATTTATTCTCAAGAAGAAGAAAAAAGTTCAGTCATAAAGGCGAAGTTTGTTGTGGTTGTTAACACGACATATTGACTCAGCTCTTAACACACCAGGGAACACGGAGCTCCATCTGGGTACACACGACGCTTACGTCATGACGTCACGGTGACGTCACGTCGTGTGTCCATTGTGCACATCTATGTGTTTTTCATTTTTCTTATCATAATTGTGTTATTTAAATATTCATCCTTGTAGATGAGTTGAGGCCTCTTTTTTTTTTTTTAGCCACTGAAGGCCTATATGCCACGAGCTATATACATTCGAGGGTTTTTCGAAAAGTTCTTGGCTTAACATAGAAAGCGTTATCACAGAAATTTAAAATTGAATATAGGTTAGCTTTCCAGATAAAAATTGCAAGCATTGAATTTTCTCAAAAGTTACGTGATCCCCTCTGGCCCCAATTTAAGTGAAGCAGAGGTCGGTCGGCATTTCGTCCAAATGCAGCCCACTTTTGATCTACGCTGCAATGCAGAAACGATTTTAGACTATTTATCATAATCGGATATCTCCGATATTTTCCCCATGAATGCATCAATGAAATGACAAATAGAAGTGTTTGTAACATTTTGATGAACCTATTTTAAAATTGTCAAATGAAGTCCAGAAAAGAGCACTGGTACTGGGCTATATTTATGTCCATTATGGTAATTAAATAGTTATAAAAAAAGAAAACATATAAAACCTAAAAAAAATTATACAATTATTTGTCAAAATTAATTTGCGTGTAAATGGCAAGTTTTAATGAAATCGATTAATCCAGATTTTATTTATTTTTATTTATTACTTCAAACTTATGAATCGCGAAATTCAGAAAGAAATAAACTGTTCAAACGCGATGTACAATAAAATATAAATAAAATGATAAGAAGTTGAATTGTTAAGATATGTCATTAAAAGCTTTTCGGAAAAAGTGTGTCTTAAGTTTTGATTTGTATTCAAGTAGGTGTTATGAGAGGCGAATACTTTGGGGTAATTCATTCCAAAGAGAAGGAGGAGCAGCAGAACTGAAGCAACGACCACCCACACTTTTTAGTTTGTATTGCACAGGACTTATTCGTATATCGGAGGATGATCTCAGACGACGAGTTGGACGATGCACACTGATCAGTTCGTCGATATACGCGGGTGCTGAGCCATGCAGGGCTTTGTAGGTCATGAGGCAAATCTTGTACTGCACTCTGAATTCGACAGGTAGCCAATGCAGCTGGAGAAGAATTGTCTCCTCTTCGCTCGTACGGGGAGCCCGTAAAAGAGCGCATTGCAGTGGTCTAAACGGGAGATGACATGGGCCTGCATCAGGGCGTGAGTTGCAGATGTTGTGAGGTACTCGCGAATTCTCCAAATGCGATCGACGTGGAAGAACATAGTTCGGCACAGAGCATTCACGTGATCTTCTAAATTTGGTCTACCGGTCCCGAAAAACGTGTCCCGGAATTCTTTTATGGTTTTTTTTTTGGTTTTTTTTTTTGTTTTTTTTTTACGTTTCGGCAAACTTTTGCGGAGCAAGACGATACAGGTTCAAAGTTGTCTTTTTCTGAAAGAGCACCCTTTGGTGGAATTTTGTAGTATCATGTTAGGAGTATGAATATTATTCGTTTATTATAATAGTGTAAAAATATATAATTATCCACATCTATGCATAAATATATGGATACAGCCAATATTATGTCACTCGAACAAACATTCTCAGAGACATACATGTATAGTGATATATAATAAACTAAATTAGAAGATTAGTAAAATTGCAAGGCATCAGCGGATGCTGAAGTGCATGTCTTTCCAACATTACATGAAAAAATAGCAAATGTTACGAAATATTTATTTTAAATGGCCGAGTGTACAATACAATGCATGCAATATCCGAGAGGAAATCGGTCACCTCTTTATACCGCACCCTTTCTCCGTATGTTTTTTTTTTTTTTTTTTTTTTTTTTTTTTTTTTTTTTTTTGGGCCCCCAGAAATTAAAAATTGCCGCTAATTACCCCCCCCCCTCAAAAGTTGAAAATTGATTCTTTCTTAAAAGTTAACTTCCCCTTTTCGTTC
>KB294182.1:95211-216025 GCA_000328365.1 Capitella teleta | reverse complement strand
CACACCTAGCAGCGAATGCATCACTGAAATCACGGGGACTTTTTTTTTTTTTTTTTTTTTTTTTTTTGGGGCATACGAATAATTAATTCGTAAGATGTAAGCAAAGCTGAAACTATTTGTCACATAATGGAAGGCTGTATTCATTGACGAAACTGAAGATTTGCGAGTGCTTCGATCTTTGTTGAGCGACCTTAATTATTCTAGTGAAAATAAAAACCATCCTACAACTAACAAAAACAACAGCGACAACTTTATATTAATTACCCTGAACGCCATAATCTTTGGTCGTGCCTCTGAAATTCATCCATTCATACGGTGAATCACTCTGCTGCATTGGAAGCAAACCAGGAGGAGCTGTGAGCTGCTGATTATATTAGTGCACATGTGCAATAATATCGGCTTGGGACTTGTCAATCGGAGAAAGGGGTAATCCCCGGTCTGTCTGGGGAGCCATTAAGTCCGATTTAATTGGCATTGCCTGAAACCACAGACAGCTGCTTCATATAATCATCGCAAACTGCTCTCTCTGAGCGTAATTATAATTATACGACCAACAAAATTGATGTTTTCTAGGATTCCTTGTGTCAATGTGTTCATTGAATGATCTCAAAAGAAGACAACGACGCCAGCCTGCGGTCCATCGAGCTTCCTGTGGATGCTGATGGATGATCCGGAGTGGCAGATATTGGCAATCAGTCTCATCTGATGGATCGCCCGACCACCACGTCTTCAATGATGTCTAATCGAGCTCTGGCTAAAACGTGATAAGCCTTCTTGGCCAATGATAATCATCATCAGTAGAGGCACTCTGATTGCGAAATTGGGAAGAGTGGAAGAGGAGGGAGTAGGGTAATCAAGGACACCAACCCCCTGCACGAAGCAGTGACCTCAAACCAAATGAACTCAGAAGATTCTTTAATCCAAACGTTGACGACATGCTGCGGCCATAAAAGACCGGCAGCCACGTGATTGTTGCTGAGGGATGCGCATTTGGTGCTTATATACCCCAAGGAAAGTCTGTGTCGGACACCCAAGAGAGCACTCGACAGCCCCTGAACCGAGGAAGGAGATCATGACGATTGTTATGCATCATCCATATGCAGGATACAATTGAGACAACCCCTCCAACCCCCCTCCAAAAAACGGACATGTCCTAAAGCCTGGACAGTCCCAAAATAGAATATACAGGAAAAGATGAACAAAATCGACGTCTTCCTTTCATACATTATAAAGAGGGAAGGAGTGAGTTCATAGCTATATTCTTATACTCCGCATTAAACAAAAATACAACATTTAAATTAGCATGTTCGTGATCCGTGATTGATGTCCTACATTACATGCATATGACTACAACGTTATAGAGAGACATTGACTCGAAATTAGGACTCCCCTTTTATTCCAGACAATTTACTCCCTGAGGAAGCTAATGTCAGCCAATTGTACCTGGAAACAAAAATATTTGCACCGACGACGGACGGAGTGCAATCTCGACGCGTTTTGATGTCGAACGAGGACTAAGTTTGCTTCTAGAACCTTATTGCAGGATCCTTAGCGCGAAGGCGAATGGAAGAGAACATTATTAGGCTGGTCACGTTGGAGGTCACAACCTCCATCACATGTGTCCATGTCAACAGCAAAGGCATCCATGTCAGCGTGGTTGATTCCATTCAGATCGAAAAGACGCTTGTATCAAACGCAGAGCTATTCCATAGAAAGGAATTTTATGGCAATACATTTGTGCTGAAAGTACAAATACAACAACGACAGGTACCCATTAATTTATAATGGTGACCATTAATTTATAATGGTGACCATTAATTTATAATGGTGACCATTAATTTATAATGGTGACCATAACGACAGAGGGTGTTCTCAAGAGTTAACTATGAGATACATGCAGCAGATCAGGTGTCCTGAGTAATGCAGTAACCTTTCCATCCAATTCATTAGGGCCTTTGGGTTGTCCAGAGCAGAAGGATCTAACGAGAGCAGGTCGAGATGATTTGCGCCCTTTGACGGCCGGAATCCGAGGATAGGAGATTATTTTTTTCTCGTTCATGTCAACCCGTAACGAACCTTAAATTATTAGAATGTCATTGTAGTATGACCTTTCGAAGTAAAGACCCTCTTCACTCAGATTGGCTTGAAATGGACAAAACTTTAAGTTTTAACGCAATGCCAATCTAAATATGCGTCATAGATCTCCCGAATCACTTGCAGAATGGGTTGTGCTAACACAAACAATATAAACAATATGATAACGGCTGCTCACACCCGTGCGGTTTTCGTAGCTTTGACAAACCGAAACTGATTATGACGTCATTATGGTTACTGGGACGTACGCAACACAACCGGATTCCATTGGAAGACTAGTATAGTGCACAATACATTTGATTAAAATCTAAACACCACACAGTGACCTGATTTGCAATGTAACACAATATGCGTGTTTCGCACGGGGCACATAGCCACATAGCACCGAGGGTAGGGCGTGGCTCTAAGCCCAGGAATGGCTGAGTGCTGCTGATTCTGATGGATCGGGCCAAATTTACTCTCACCCAAACCGATTACCATCAGGTCAGCAGCCTCCTTCGCCACACATCATACAATGAATAGCATCTTGCAGTATTGCACCAATTCGTCACGCAACTAAATTGCATCCACCAAAATAATAGATGCTTCGCTTGATCTCCACAAAGCGCCTTTGCTGGCCGCCATCGTTATTGATTCTCACTTCCGGGTGCCTCATTGTCGTCATTTCCGGTTGCTGTATCCATGGTTATAGAGCATCTCAGCCTTCACCTCTGACCCGGTGACCGGTCTAGTTGGCTCATATGTTTTTAATTATAATTACACCCTGTTGGTATTACTTCAATCACTATTTATTGTGTACTGAATAACCGGAGCCTAATGTATAAAAATTCTAAAATCTCAATATTCCTTGATTATAATGGCCTTATGCGTTTATATATCTCGATCCTTAAACCAAAAGTTGGAAACAAATATTCGCTGGTTAGTGTAAAACACCAAATTGATCTAATTATGTAATATGATAGACGACTGAAGCTTGGGGACAAAAATTATATCAAGTGAACCAGAGGAAAATATAGACAGTGTAACGTGTCCCTCTCCCCCCTCCCCTCTTCTACACGCGTCTAGAGTTTCCACCCCAGCAGCAGTTGGCATTTGAGGATTCCTCTTATTCGCTTGTTTATGAAACAGCATCATATATCAGAAAAAAAAAACGAAAAAAAAACGTGATCAAAGGAGACCTTAGGCAGGATTCACAGAATTGGGTTTACAGTTCGATTGCGTGGGTTTTGCGGAAACGTGAATTTACAGTAGTTACATTTAATTATCCCAAAGAGTATAAAGGAAATCAAGGTGGTTACAAATATCGGGACGAAACCGAGATTTACACCATGGAGGTGTATTCCGTTGCTGGTCTATCACTGCTGGCGTTTGATATTTCCTTCTTTTGCTTCGGGGTGTCTCTGATATTATTATAACGAAGCAGCGCAGATGGCACCGATGAGATAACCATGGATTTGCGTCGGTGACTGGTCACTGTATCCGACGGCTGTCATGGTGACGATACCCTTGGTGATTGAGATGATAAAATAAAATAAGATAAGATAAGATAGCTATATTTGACCGCAATGTAATTTTTTCTTGCATATTTTATCCCCAGAAAAAAAATCAATCAGAGATGTGATAAAGGAAAATTTTGAAAGAAGTTATTAATGTACAATAATTGATGAAATGTATCGCCGCGATATTAGCCCATGATGCTATTTAAAATTTTCCATAAAACGAAAAAAAAATATGAAAGGCAAAAGAAGTAGGAGGAAACCACAGATTATCAATCGAGAGAATGTAGAAGTCTAATTTTAGATGATGAGACACAAGAGAAGCAGTATAGCACACCGACTCTTCTTCCAGGTCAGAAACACCGCACTGTGCAGTTGGTCTTGACAAGACGAAAAAGTCTGAACACGCGCAGCAGACGGGCTGTTCCCAACGCTTAGTACACAGGATGAGTGACTTTTGCACTGAACGGCAGACGTCGGGTGGTTTCACTCAGAGATGAGAACAAAGCGAACTGTATCCAGGTCGGAAGAGAGACCAGGAGAACAGTCAATTTCACCAGTTCTCGAAAGAGAATGAACTTGTTCTTGGAAGTCGCTCGATCATCATAGCAAAACCTACAGGAAGCAATGTATATTCGAACTTATTAGTGTTGTTAAGTTGGGTTTGTGCATAATGGCATTATCTCAAGAGGGAGCAGCGTATTAGTTGTGAGATCCAACAGCAGATTTTCAAAGCGTGAGTCCGTCGAAATAGTCATCTGCATCAATCGACTGTTCAGGATCAGCTTGACCACATTGTCAATAAGCGGATCGTGACTAGGAACTCCTGAGAACTTTGTCATCCGAATATTCCACTTTCGCCATTTTCCACCAACCATGCTTCGTTGCGATTGAATATTTCAGATTACTGGGAGCCACATTGTGCTGCGTGTGTATGTGGCAGAGTTGCGGTTTACTTCTCGGCAGATATCATAAGCTAGCTTGCTGCTTCTTTAACATGAAAAACCTGGTGTGAAAGATTATCAGTTTAATAGTGATTATTTTATGTTTTATTTTAAGTTTTATTTATATATTCTATATTCGACCAAAATGCTTTCAAGCAGCCTCCATATCACACGAATAAACAGCCGTTTGCCTTGAAACCCTTCTTCTCTGCGGAGTGGAGCCATTCTCTAAAAAAGGTAGGCCTAACCCAACAAAATTGCAACTAAAGGATTTTCTGTGGTTTTATCGAGTGTCAGGGGCGCTAATGGAGGCGAAGAAGTCGAATAAAATTGGACCTTGAGAAAGGCCTTTTTTTCGGCAATGTCGGCCGCGGCTGCAGTGAAAAATAAAATGATGCAATGATTTTGCTGGTACATTTTGACGATAGAAAAGAGTTTCTGTTTTTTAATGATATTATGCAAGTCCGTATGGGGTGAGGCAATTCCATAGAGAGACAAATTTTGATACCACCACCACTCAATGATGTGATCAAAGGTCTTCCGAAATGTTGCACAAAACTTAGAACTTTGCCTGCAGTAACAAATATATATATATATATATATATATATATATATATATATATATATATATATATTTGATGTGACAAAAGTCAAAGAACGTGTTCATTGGTCGATTCAACGTTTATTTCAAAAATTAAACGCCCATTTCATGCATGAAATCCTGGTCGTCGTCGTCAGCATAAATTGCGTTCTCTAGGGGTGCGCAACTATGGACGCATTCTTCCCTCTCTTCGGTGAACGTCTCATCTCCATTCGGATAACATCCCTCGACGCAAGGGATGTTATATCCGTAATTCTGTGCATGTGCAAGGATCTCCTCTTTGGTGAAGGAAATCGTTTCAATGGGCTCCTCTTCAGGTATGGGATCCTGAGCAATGGCAACACCCAGGAAACACAGCAGAGCAAGAACGATAGCCTGCAATGAGTATACACCACGTGTAAAGCACATGCATTGATGCAATTATATGCATTGATTATAGAGTTAAACTTGAGGTGATATGCGCAGTAATACGTCATTGTAATAAGATTACAACTTCTGGGAATATCACCGATCGTATTTTTCTGTGAACATATTATTGGACGTAAGCCTGTCTGAGTGGAAGCTGCGGATAATTTCAGAAGATCATGCATGCATAACTTATAATTCCGGATAACTTGTACCGATTTAACCAAACCGATCAATGGCGAGTCCTTTGATCGTGGGAGGCTTTTTCCGTGAAATAGTTTTGCTTTGACGTATCATATAGCACCGCAAATAGTCTGGATGTTGGCTCCACTATAGAACTCGAATGCAGCACCACAGACAGTAAGAACTATAAAGGAGGGCAGACTTGCAGATAATTAATGCAATATCTGTGTACTCACGGTCTTCATATTGTGCTGTTGTGATCTCGATGCAAAGAGACAATAGAGATTGGTGACTTAATGCTGGCCAAATGCGTGTTTATAAGATGTCTTAAGAGTACGTGGCGAATAAGGAAAAATGTTTATTAATCAAAATGAATGACGTTGGTCGGTTTCCTGCATACTCAGAAGTGTATAGTACAGGAGTACAGCGGAATTAATCAATTCGTGAACCGGATATTAATTGCAAGTGCAAATGGGTTTTCAACAATCGGGTGTTTGTATTCACAAAAGCGACAATTGAACGGAATGAACCAATTCCTTCGCAACGCTATCGGGACTCGAAATGGCAGGAGCAAAAAATTTAATCGAGTGAAGTAAGTAAATGCACGAGTCCGAATAAATACTTTCATCAAACATGATGCACATCATAATTATGAAGTATCAAAATAACGTAAACAGAAGTTGTTAATTGTGTATGGCAGCACCCCATGAGGCTTATTGGATTTCGAACTTTCATAATTTTACGTATACTTTCCATTACATGTACATGGGAAATTTATAATTTATAATGAAATAGACTGATGCCAACCATAGAATGCTTATGATTATTATGTTGGGCGGTGAGAGAGCCAGCTAGAGAAAAGAATCCAGGATGACATTGACATGCACTTCCCCTCTCTCTCTCTCCCTTTTCTTTATCCGTAATCTCTTCTGTACGTGTTACTTGTCACCCGATACGCATCTCCTCATCCTATAAAGTATTTGACGGGAGAGCGATTTGTTCGGTTAAGTATAGGGTCACACGGGATCCCTTCGGGTATTGGGTATTTGATAGTATACATTTACCTTCCCGTTGTATTCGACAATACAGATACACGAAGAGAAAACGTTCCCTAACTAGGCCTATAATTAAATATCGCTTATAGAGTAGTCTCGCAAATGACGTTTTCAGCTTACTGGAATACCATTTCATTTATATCAAGAAATACGATCACTGAATAAGAATCTGCAACTTGAGATACATCCTGGGTTATTTACTTAATTGCGATTATTAGTATATTTGTGTCATTAACTTTCATTCGTGTAGGCATATCGACTCATGCATACAGGAAGGGGATGGGGCGTCTTCTAGGGGCAGCGGAGGCACCTTCCCAATAAATTAAAGTGACTAAGATAGCAAATGCGATCTGAGCAACATACAATGTTATGTAATATACATTCTAGCTTGCACATTAAAAAAAGCGGTTTGATCTTTTGTGTAAGCATATAATTCGTATAACGATGCTTTTCACTTTTCATCTTGTCAGGTATATATCAATGGGCAAAGACGAGTATCGCAATCAATTCATTGTGAGAAAAAAAAATGCTCTTTCGTGCGCAAGATAAGTATTATTGCACGTCGTCGACAGCAGAGAGCGAGACACTCCCTCATAGCATCAGTGTACTTTTCGTTTTATTATTATCGCAGGCGTACATTCAGTCCGTGTCGCATCCGTTCTCTTCTCCAAACTCTACAATCATTTCGTATGTGACTATTTTCATTTCATGATTATTCGTTTTGAGCTAGACTGATTAAAATTTAATACCCGTCCTGCATTATTTCTCCTATAAATCAACATTAACTTGTTTATGCCAAGCCTCGGCGTGGTGTAAGGTGTTCGAGGGCCCTTTTGTTTGATATGCATGTACGAATAATCCTTAGTGACCATTCATCCCATGACA
This sequence comes from Capitella teleta, assembly GCA_000328365.1. Classification (NCBI taxonomy): domain Eukaryota; kingdom Metazoa; phylum Annelida; class Polychaeta; family Capitellidae; genus Capitella; species Capitella teleta. The sequence goes on along the minus strand of KB294182.1, from coordinate 208,362 downwards.
AGGGGTGATCAATTGTTCCCAGGTCACTATATGCTATGAGTATGTGAAACAAAACAATTAGATCATCGGGATTATAAACCTAGGTTTTAACTAAATCACTCACTGAATAATGGTTATTTTACGAAGGACGAACATAATGACCACACAATTGACCTCTCAGGATGATATTACTTGTTTTAAATAACTTTTAATAAATAATCCACAAATAAAACACACAGCTTAAGACTGAACAAAATTAACTTCACCAGAGTCAGAATTCGACATATCATGTTTCCTCCAAAAGGACTGGTGACACTATACTCAAACAGTTGTAACAACTTTGTTACAATAGTCCTGAGTCTAACTCATAAATCATAATTTAAGTACTAGTACTGATACAAGGGTTGCGTGAGTCAGTGAGTCAGTGTACAACCACAATGAATAAATAGCTGAGTTAGTGCTCTGCATATTGTGGTTGAATCAATCCTACAAATTAAACGACATGCAAAAATTAATAATCATTTCCTATAATTTAATTTATGCATATATTGACACAAAATATTAACTTATTCGATATCCCATGAAGTTACGTTTAAGGAAAGAACAGAAAATGAGAACTCTAACATCTCTGACTCTTGCGCGGTCAAATTTGTTGTTTATTCAACGATTTTTTGGACAACTTGTCGCACAATTTTCGAGCTTGGTGGCGGTGCTTGATTGGTAATTAGCCTCGTCGTCGAGACAATTGTTGATGCAAGATAGCTGATAGCCCTCCTGTTGGGCCGCCTTTCGGATTTCATCCTTGATTTCTTCGACGGTCTGGGGTTTGGAAGTTGCAGCTGTTACAACGAATGACACAAACAACAAACACATCAGAGCAACACGAAACGCCTGGAAAGAGATACAATCAGTATAACGAGTGCAAATACCTCCCTAGCTCTGTGATTCGCTATGTTTAACACAGGTAAAACATTGTCTATTCTTATGTACACAACAGTGGCAAACAAGTGAACAAAACAGGTTAAAGTGGACATTCACGAGCAGATATTACAGCATGTCCAGCTGATGGCGCTAGAGGCGGGATCATTAAACGTGGCTCACTCGTTATATGTTCTGACTACAGATGGCGAAGTGTTTAAAGTTAAGCCGACAACTAGAGCTACGAAAAGAAAAAGACGACAGAGTACTCACGGGTCTCATGATGGATGTTTTGCAATGCAATCTCGATTAGCAGAGGCAATGGTGAAATAGCAGCTAGCATGCACGTCTTCATATACAGATTTCGTAAGATTACGTGGCGGTTTATTAAGTCTCTCCATACAGAATAATGGAGCTGATTGTTCATTGAACATTCGCAATAAAACGAAAATTATGAAATTATAAATCAAATCAAAATTAAAATTCTTAGAATTGGCACACAGCGACAAACATTTTATTTACAATGAAGCTGTTTTTCCCTCCTTTCTGTGTTCAATTTCGATTTCAATTTATTTCGATTTCAATTTCAATTCAAGTCCCGACGGCGAGAAAACCTCCAATATGTGTGGAAACCTCCAACTCACAATCTGTGGAGCCCCCAAAAAATGAAACCCTCCTCGGGTGAATTGGCGATTATAAACCACATATGCGATGAATGTTGAATTAATGTGGTTTCCCAACATCGAAATCAAATTAGTTCAAATACTTGTTCTTACGTTGAGTTGAAGTGCATAGCGTTCACAAGGTGATATAATTGAACCGATGGTTGGTCTGTATTCGATTTCGTTGTTATTTTTTTATGATGCCTACAATTGCGGTATCGTCAGCATATGAATATAACAAGTATACAATTTGAAAACTGTTTTAGTTTCCAAGTTTCATCTCTCAATCAAAAACAGAAACATCGATACCATATGGTCAATGTTTATTTATGGGTTTCACGCATCGATACATTGTACTGTTTCATCTAGCTAATGCAATCTTCCATGAAATAGGTGCATTAATAGCACGTGACTGTAGTTTCTATTCAAGAGCTTCAAAGAAGATCAATAACGATGAGCTCAGCAATCGTGTTAATGCATATCAATTACACCGTATATACATCGGCGTATTTCAGCGTCATACTTGCTGACCTTTAACCTATGACCTATGCTTAAAGCTCTTCTGCCTGATCATTCTCACAAATAGCAGTCAAAGTTACTTCACCTTCGGCTCAGGAGGACATTTAGTGATTTTAGAATTTATTGATTTAGAATGTTGTGTCATTTCCGCAAAATAAGAACTTCTCGAGAGCATTTTGTACGTTGTCTTTGGGTAATGCCAGCGAGTGGTGCAATCGGCAGCCATGCAGCATAACCGGATTCCATGTCGTCATAAGTCATCATTACCGAAATACTCCTACATACGGTCTGTTGCTTGAATTCAAAGCCCCATTTTATGCTGTTCGTACATGACGAGAAATTGTGCTTCAGTTATGATCGACTGAGTGGTGCTATGCCTGGCACTGATGAATGTCTGGCATTATTCAACAGCCCAGACGTCCGTCTTTTGGGGCGCCTGACCTTTTAACCTTCAAGGTTGACGATTAACAAGAGTCGTTCCTCAGCATGCATTGCTTCGTTCTAGGGAAATGGACTGAATCTGGTTATTGTTGCGTTGGTGTGTCAGCAATAGGAATCAATATTACTCTATATCAATGATCAATATCAATATTATTATCAATATATATCATAATTAATATAATAATAAATACATAATTAAATAATAAATACATAATTAATATATCATAATGTAATAACGCTAACCCTTGCTCAAACTATAACCCTACTTCCGTGGATCACATGCAGATTTTAAAGTTGTGAATTTTTAAAGTTTTGACTTTGGAATAAAATTATACGCAATTTCATTGAAGATAAAAACGAAATAATTATTGCCTTGTGGGGATTATGACTCATTTCGTCGTGTTCAACTGTTCTTGTAATTCCACGATTTTTGTCAACAATTCATCAGTTCTTCCTTCTAAAATGGTGCTTCTATGTTTGCCTTTAATTTGTTATTTGATCTTTCTATGTTCATGTTCGATAATATTGATCACCAAAATTAGTCAATATACTTGAAACATTACGCTTCCTGGCATGTGAGTGTGTACACAAGGATTTAGAATGTTCTTTTTCAATATCTTACTTGTAATAAAAAGAAGAGCTGTTCCTCGTGTGAACTCGTGAGTTGCTTATTAGACTCCTGCCTTTGTTCTTGTAGCCACAACACCAGAATGAAAATACGATAATGTCGTTCATTTCAAATTAAAAGGTGAGCAAACAATGATTATTCATCCGAAACTGTTCTCGTCATTGATTTGTGTGCGAAACGTTATCGTTTGTTGGTGTTTACGAAAACGCTAGTTTGCAATTTCGGAAGCGAGTGAAATTTCCACATATATGAAACGAGCGTTTAGTAAATCGGCCGCCGGCGATTCAACACTATGACCTGGTTGCTCAATTTCCCGCTAGTCCAGAATGTACCGCGCCCCAGCACATAATTTATACAGAGTGGGCCAAAAGTAGTCTATCTACTCTATGTTAAAAAAAAAAAAAAAAAACTAACAATTAAATTGGCTAAAATGCATCAATTATTCCCCAAAATAACTACCTGGTATGGATTGACTATGTTATTCTGCGCATGTTTTCATGATGAATGATATTGAGTGAATGAAGATATTTAATAATGCGTACGATTTAAACGATCGGTGCCAAAAAATATTTCGCGGGGTTTTTCGCCCCTCGCCGCTCGCTGCGAGCGTACTTATCGCTGCGCGTGCTTTTCCGCGAAAAGCGTGGATTTTAGTGAGTATTTTATTTCGCTTTTGTTTTTTATTTCTTTTTCATTGTTGTTATTTCTTATACGATATGCTGCGTACCAGATTAACGGCGGATTTGGATTGTGACAACATATTCAAGAGCTGAAAAAGTGAAAGCTGTTTGGCGTGATTCATTTACAGCACCCCCACCAACCCGAAAATCGATTTACAGAATTACCAGCAACTTTTCTGAGACGGGCACTGTTGCAGACCGGCATCGTCAGGGTAAGCCACGCACGTCGCTTATGGAAGAGAACTTTGAGGCAGTGAGCACTGCGCTGACTGCAAGCCCACAGAAATCAACACGAACGGTTTCCCACTGAGCTTGGCTTATCTTGAGCCTACTTGCGTGCGTGAGCGTGCGTGATAATGATGGGGTTTTACGGCCTTGTTACGCAGTTGTGCAGCACTGCAGAGTTACCGAAGAAGTACAATTATAACGAATTACAATTATAATTCACGATCATAACGCCCGTGGCCTGATCGGGTCTCAAACCCGGGTCCTCGACCCCCACGGTCGGCATTGGATTGTAGTCAGCCGATTTAACCCACTGAGCTATTCGTTGAGCCTACCTCAACGAAGTTCAGCCTCAGCGTTGGATCTGAAGGAGCGAACTCATCGAATGGTCAGCGCGATCCCCAGACCTGACCCGAATGGATTTCTGTCTGTGGGGTGTCGTGATGGACCAGGTGCTTTCCAAGAAGCCATAGACAGTGGGAGAGATGCTCACGAGATCATCTCATCAGTGAATCGCTAGCTGCCATCGGTGATGATAAGCCGCTATGTCAGCGTGTGTGTTGTTGTTAAACGGCTCGAGGCTTGTCGCCATGAGGGCGGAGCTCATTTTGAAAATTTTAGTTTTAGTTAGACCTTGCTCATTCAATTCCACCTTCCATTAATTATGTTCGATTACTGTGGTACATGTACATATGTATTCGTATCTTGCGAAATTAAACTGTTGATGAAAATGAAACTCTCCTTCTGTGTATTTTGTGATCACCAATTAAAATTTACCATGTACGATGCATTCACATTATTATACTGTTAAGCGCACACAACAATCATCTCACGCATGATAGTATGCGACAGGTCACTCACTATAAGTGCAGCAGCTGAGAGCGATGCCTTATATGGGCATCCAAATGATACTCATCCATGGTCCGGGCTGAAAGGGGAAATAATCAAAATATCGCAGAATGTTAGGCGCACTCTTTTGATTGAGATAAATCGACATAAATGTCGGCAAAATTGGATTAGAAATTATAGGAATAGCAGCATGAAATGTTAAACTATCCATACCACGTATTTATTCCTCTGAAATTTGCGTAGTTTTTACAATGCGATCTGTTTTGTAACACTCTATCCGAAAAGCGCATTGCCATTGAGATGTATTGAAAGCTACAACATGGAGTAGATGACTACTTTTGGCCCTCTCTGTATAAAAGACTGTATAAGTCAACCATTTTCCCGGTCGCTTCGGAAATTGCAGTCCAACGTCTTTTTCTTCACATACAATGTAATACACTTGCAAAAGACTGAAAGTCTCTCACGAGATATTCATTTATTTAATCATCATTGTTTGCCAACCTTTCGAGGTTAATTGAGCGATATCTTCGAATTTTAAATTCTTGGATTCCTCAGCAGTATTGCTATAAATATTATCCAATAACGCATCGTGCTGCGCATACTCAATGAACATGCGATTAAGCCTATATCAGAGGTCATTTTCCTTCCACCCGAATGTGATGAAGGTGAAAGGACATCGTTCTGATGTCATCAGCAGGTGCTTTATGGCTCCCCATAAAATTACGGCGAAGGTGTAATAATGCCAACAGCAGCGCATTCAGCACCCGTTCATTGCATATTTCTATGCTGATTATTCAAAGGCAGCGGCGATGACGGACGTTATGACAGAATGAGGTCACGTGCTTTGTGTGCCGTGGATGTATGCTACTTGTGATGAAGGAATATCATGGGTTCTGATGAAGCTCATTTTGAACTAGCATGAAACCTTAATACGATTATATGACTGAATTATTCGAACAAATCCGACTACAACAACTTGCAGGCAGATTTGCTTGAATAATTCACTCGTTCTTCCATGAAACCCGGTCGAAAGTCGGCGGAAGATCGAGCCCTGACATCACGAAAGACTGCGCTTCAGCATGATTAAAAAGTTCGTCTCCCCGTGCGTCACGGTGCGATGTGGTTGAAGCACAATTATGTAATGGGTAAGCACATAGTCCGCAAACCATAGACAATACTAATTCCACTCAATACTTATTCCCCTTCCGTCTGATACTGATAATGGAAATCGTATTCTTTTTTAGGGGGACACGGGTAGCACGGGGTCCTGAGAGCAAACCAAGATTGCAATAAAATGTTGGGGTTTCGACGTCGAGGTCTCGGGCTGCGCAGACCAGGGAAGAAGTCACGCCATGTGACACGCCCATAAGATAATATCCAATAAATATCACACAATGTGATTACATTATTATTGCTACAATCATCAATTTAACCGTGGGTACCGCCCCCTCTCGTCATAGGCACCTTCTGGTGTCGGTAAGTTGTATCCATGCTGTACTTGTAACCCTAAAATACAAGCATTTAGGAAGACATGCGCATCAATGGGAGTTTCAGATCCACCCAACCCTGCAAGGTGGCATGGGTGGCATAACAGAAACCCGAGTTCTCCTCTATACTCTTATCAACAGGGATCCGATAATGATCCTTGTCCTGCATTTTACTATGTGCAGAGTCACTGAGGGCATAGCGCACCTCTTCGCAAAGAGGGCAGTGCGTGTGACTAGGAGTTTTTACCAAGAGGTCCTTCTTCATTGATTCTAAATTCTGTTGAGAATAATGTCAGAGAGTAGCGAGTTCTATTCAGAGGAGTATGATGCCAACCACAAATACGTATGTCCGGTTCAGCTCATTGTGCACTGGGAGCTTTCGTGATTCATCACCTTCTTGGATACAGATATAAGTCCTCCAATGAATTCACAGACAAGCATTGCAATTGTAGGAAGTATGCTAGCCCGAAGGTGAGATCCATGAATACGCTCGCCACGGTGGCATTTTCGTCCGCGGAGTTACCTGGCGAGAGAAACCATATCGGCAACTCGACAATCCTGTCAAAGGTAGCTTTAGTTTTCTGTTGGCAAGAAGTTGCCATCTGTGTTGCACAAATAACCTGTTGATGTTATTAAAAGAGAATTGTAGCCTAAGTACTCTCTAAAGCATAAACTATTTTTGCAGTACTGTCTGGGAAGCCATCAGGGTTTAATAGCTTATTAAAATAATGCTAAACATTTATGATACCTCCTCATTTGCTATTGCAGCCTCTGTGTGTTTAATTAACTCATCAGAGAAACATGGCAATAAATCTTCTTTGTATTGCACCCTTCATAAAGTTCATATGCTCCAGTGCACTATTTACAGTACGTACGCAATGAGTTTTATCTGCACATAAGGTACTTTCCAACATCACTATTTGCTAAGGGAAAGAAACAAGATCCACCTAAAAGAAGATCGAAGACTTTATGGATTTGCTTTTAGACTTAAAGATCCATCATTCGACACGTAGCAGCGGCGGGTGGGAGGCTTCGATGTCATTTCTTCTTTCAATGCCGCGGATGGAGTCTCTTTATGAGTTCTTCTTCGATGCTGACGAAGTTCTAAAACAATATAAACGGTTGCACAGAACAAAGAGAGGCGTGACTGGATACCACTGCCGCTCAGAGGAGGAGGTGCACAATGAGGGTTGCCCTGGCAAGCCAATTAAGGCGGCTTTATGTCGTCTCTCTGACACAAAGGACGCGGTCATTATTGCTCTCCTCTGAATTCCTACCTTGTACTGCGTCGCAAGAGAGCAAAGGTCAAGTGTTCTGCTCCAAAGTGACAGCAAACGGGGAGAAATGGCGTGCAACTGGTCACGTGTGCGTAATCATCTCAAGTCGAAATTCAAAGATAATTTTTTCTCTCAAAACGATGCATATAATTATTGTTATATAAATCGGAAGAAAAAATTACTGGCATACAGGTGAAATGAATTGATGAAGTAAAGTAATTCAAAGAAATACATCACCGGTGTCTGGGTAATAAGTGATGCATCGATTAGATACCCATGCATAATTGCCATCTCATGCACGTGATAAATTTCTTTCTCCGCATTACAGACGATCTTGTGTGTATAATATCTGCTCTGTCATAGAACTGTTTGATTATTATAATAATAATCAATGATAATAATAATAATAATAATAATAATAATATGTTCGATTATTAGAACTGTTTTATTATTATAGAATTATTTACCTTCATCTTCTCTCAATTTCCTGTCTGTGGATTTATCAGCCAGCACCAGGCTTACTGCAGTTCTAATTCCATCGCGATGCTTTCATAGCATCACCACTCTGATGATTATATTTGGGTGTTCTTCGTATTGAATATATTGCGTGAAAAATACTTCGCATGGGTTGCTCATAAGTCAATTGGTAGAGTAATTATATAATAATTAATATGATTTGCAATTACACAACAACCAAATTAATCACTCGACAAAGAATATCCTCAAATATTCATGAATGGATAAATCAAATCTGAAGTTCCTCGAAAATAAAAATAATCACGGTCGTGAAAATAAATGAATCGTAATCATGTGTATGATATTCTGATAATTATTATGTAACATATCTCCAGTGTGAACAGAAATGCAGAGATCACATCTCCGGTTGCTGAGGGCATCCCCTGATCGAATCATATGGAATTGATGACCGAATTCTGTTCGCAAGTGATCTAAAATTATCCGCGCTGTCAAATTGTTTATTGCCAATCTCTGTGCGACTTGATCGATCACGTGGTCTCGTAGTTTCGATATGAAAGTGCAATGGAAATGCAATAGAATCATCTCTATCTCAGAAAAGCTGATGTTGTTCAGTGTAATCTCCTGCCAGTGGGAGTTGTGCGACCTTGAACTTCTGGGAACTTTTTGTCCCTTCTCATCCTCTCGCATATGTTCCTATTGATTGAGAATTCTTTGTGATCATACGGCATCTGCACAATGAGAATGTGTTTTCTTTCTACGAAACAAAATCTACACATTGCATTAACAACATGAACTCAGCTGGAGGCTCAGATATTTCGCGGCATAACAACTATACGAGGCCGAATGTGTGTGTTTTCCATTCATCGTTTATTCACAAAGGTAGATGAAGCCAATTATCTTATTTCGTATGTTACGGATAAACAGGAAAGTACGGAGGATGAGGAAATCAACAGAGACAGTGAACTCCTTTCATTGCCAAAGGATTTCAGGTGTAAACAACTCCTCGGTTGTGCAACTGAATTTTATAAAAGCCCCAAGATCTGATATTAAGAGTTGAAACTGAAAATTAATATATTAGGTGTATTTCGAGCAATCTTGGGTGATTTTACGCCAAAATAAAATTATATTAAATATTAATTTATTATGTAATGGTTCGATTCATTGACCTCACGGAGATCCACATCAGGTGAATAAATCGCCTCCTGGTTTCCTGGCTTCCATGGGTGTGAACTGCTTGCGAAATTCAGAACTTGAATAATTCATTTCTTTGATTGTCAGTCAGCCAGATCTGTTTCATGGGCTCATATCACGCAAAGTTTCTCTTTTCTTTTGTTCTTCTTCCTCTCAGTTTTGTTTCCTCTCCTTTTCTCGGTTATGCGAGTGATTAAGCTTACAAACACGTGAATTAAATCCCACCAAACTTAATTCCTGATGTCCAATGTAACTTTTGCTATTAACACCATTTTATGCGACGCATGTTATTTAAAACGGCCGATATAATTAGGAGTATATCCAGTGCTGTAAGTGAGATATCTTGTATAGAAAGAGCCTGATTATTTCAGCCAATGCAAATGGGAGAACCAGATGTTCACGAGGCGATTGTTGATTCCACAATTCTTTCTTCTGGAAAGCAAATTGATCGAATTCGGATAAGATCCGCTGATATAATGCATCAGCCATGAAAACATTTTAATTTCAAATTCGCAGCAAATCAATGAATGTTTACGGGGGAAATTAAAACCCAAAGGATGAAACATAACAGAGAGTTTATATTAGTTGTTCATTTCTCGTCGCAGGGGCTTCGAAACTATATACGTGACGGTGACATTTAAACTATTCAACATTCGGACCAATGAGGTGACCTATAGTTCTCAGAAAAAAAAGTCTTGGTGGAGATCCCTGTGTTGGCAGAGTTATAGGATCCATGGTCAGAGACTCAGACGCTCCAAGCAATCGACCAATCTTCAACAATTATAATGAGGTATTCGACAGATTTCCCATACGCAACGTCCACCCGTGTTAGAACTTCCAATTCATCGGATCAATGCCACAATTAATTATTTTATTAACTGATCGAGAGGAGGGCTGGGGGTTAAAGTACTTCAAATCAATTAAACCGGTGGGCCATCGTCGCCTTGGATCGACCGCTCACCCGCAGTGACGAGTCTTTCATTGTTTTTAAGGTCACGTGCTCGCATTGATCTTAGCACGAATAATAACCTAAAAATGTCGCCATCTATTGGCTGAATCATAACGCTCTGAAATATCACCAATTAAGTCCATACACATTAATTACATACGCAGACGACATAACCCTGCTTGCGCCAACAAAATATGCTCTGCGGCTTATGCTCAAGGAAATTGAAATTGTTGCCCGCATGCTCGATATAAAGTTTAATGCATCCAAGAGTTAATTGGTCGCATATGATAAACATGGCCAGATCCCTGTTTCTATCTCTTGCATGGGAGAAGCTATTGATTCCGTGCACCATGCTGTTCATCTCGGTAACCCTGTTGGTGGAGAGAAGCATCAGAGATATGGTCATGTAGTGTAATTCGTGATGCATTTTATTTCAATGTCTTGATTTGGATGTTAAATATTGCTTATTTAAGACGTTTTGTATGCCATTGTATGACTGCCAACTGTGGCGGCTTAATAGTATCAATTTTGAAGCTATGCACCTGTGTTGGAGGAAGTGTCTCCGACGGCTTTTAAATTTACCTCGACGCACACATTGTCATCTTCTTAATGTAATATGCCATGATGCACCTTTTAGTGATCAATTACTTAATCGTTTTGGGAAGTTTCTTCGCACTATACTTAAGACCGAAAATATATGTACACGCACTTGTTTTTATTCAGCGATCAGTGGGAGTTCCTCTGTCCTGAGTTCTAATATTGTTCATTTCTGTAAAAGTTCGGTATACCAAAGCACCGACTCCTTAGTGAGGGTTTCTCTTTCCGCTCAATTTTTTTTATTGATAACACCACTCAACAAATAGGTGGCTTATTAGGGGATCCTATCCGCTTGCGAGATAGCAGCGGATTTATCACTAATGAGTGGACGAGAGAGGAGTTCAACTCCCTCTTAAATTCATTATGCTGCGACGAGAGTTTCATAGTAGAGCTGTTCATCACCTGATGACATGTTGGTCTGAGTGTCTTTGATTGTTTGTTTGTTTGGTTTTTATTTTTTATTTTTTTATTCTCGATCTTTCTTATAATTATGAATATTTTGTGAATTCCAAGTCCTGGTTTGTTTACGCAGTATATCTCATGCGATCGTATTGCTGCGTCCCCACAGTATGCAGTTATAACTTTTACCATCAGATATGGTAAAGTTTATGACTGTAAAAGTCAAGGACTATGGAAGGGTACTCTTAGCGGGACTATTCTTCTCAAGCAAATTCCTAGGAATGGTCGTCCTTGGACTTCGTTCCTCAGTAGGACTTCACACACGCCTTTACTCCGGCTCTCACTGACAAGTGAGCAATGTGTGAACGACGAGTAGTGGTAGTAAGGACCGTGGAATATTATATCGCTGTAATATTATGTTTGAGAAAAAGCCCATAATAAACTTGAGAATTCAGGTGCTGATAGCCATTAGCATAGACATGGAGATTAGCTTGTACAAGCAAGATGGGGCATCGCTCATGAAAAGTGGTCTTCATGTGTGGCCTGTTGCTATGGCAATTTTGTCATCCGTTCACGCAATTATCGCAGATTCCGGTTTTGGCGAAATAAAAACACTTGAATTTTGCACCCAAATTTGAAAGAAAAAGTAATAATTTAATTAATACTTTTACTTTTTTTCCAAATTTGGGTTCGGTTTTACATTTCTGTATTTTTATGTCCGATGTCCGATCTTGTTTATACCAGCTAACCTCCATGTCTATGGCCTTTTGTACGTGATATAATAGTAATCCAAATATTCATCCAATACTACAGTTAATCCCTCTGTTTGTACAACGGATGAGAACTCATCACTGACAGGGACATCTCCCCACTGTGCGTGGACACACCGTCGGCGTTGTCGAGTACAGTGCTTGGAGTTCAACGGAAATCGTCATCTGCAGATCTCCAATCTCTTTTTCATCTTGTCACAAGCGACCGCAGAGCCATAGGCATCAGAATCCGGACTACTGGCCACAAATCCGCACTACTTATTTTGTCCATTTCGTTTTGATGCAGTGACTAGTAGCTCTTATAGAAAAGTTAGCATTCACACGCAAACGCTACCCCATCGCTTTAATTTCACGGCTTCTGATAATTCCAGGAGAAGCACGTGCGGTTTTCTTCGTTTTATTTCACAAAAAACCGAACTGACAGAGTATGTATTGATGAACTCGATTCATTCATTTCTATTTTCTCATCAACTCATTACTATTTTGGACTGAGTGCTTCATCCCACCTCATTAGCAGACGTTAGCAATTACAGACCAGTATCTTTATTACCTTGTGCTTCTAAAGTTTTAGAGCGTTGTTTGTTTAACCATTATTTTGAATTCTTTTATTGAGCCAGTTTTATATAATATGCAACATGGTTTTATGAAAAATCGATCGTGTACTACCCAACTGTTTAAATGTTCCGATTTAATTGGTCGAATTTTAGATGAAGGGGGTCAAGTCGATGTTATTTATTTAGATTTTAGCAAAGCTTTTGATTCTGTTTCTCATTCACTATTACTTTTTAAACTGGAGCATTTTTATGGAATATCTGGTTCTCTTTTAAACTGGTTCAAAGATTATTTATCGAATCGAGTGCAGCGTGTTGTAGTTGAGGGTGTGGAGTCTGACTGGACCCCAGTTACCTCTGGCGTTCCTCAGGGTTCAATTTTGGGACCTTTTCTTTTTCTTTTATTCATAAACGATATGCCGAGATCTGTTTCCTCAGCTTTTACTGCTTTGTTTGCAGATGATTGCAAAATTGTTATGCCAATTAATTCTAATCGTGATTCTGTGTTATTACAAAGTGATTTGTAGGGGCACCGGATAGCTCAGTGAGTTAAACCGCTGACTACAATCCAATGCCGACCGTGGGGGTCGAGGTCCCGGGTTCGAGACCCGATCAGGCCACGGGCGTTATTATTGTGAGTTATAATTGTAATTCGTTATAATTGTAATTCTTCGGTGACTCTCCAGTGCTGCCCAACTGCAGAGTTCTGGCGCCCGTATCATCCGATCGGATTGGGTGGAGCCGTAAAACCCCATCACTCACTCACAAAGTGATTTAAATGAACTTTTAAAATGGAGTACAAATTGGGGAATGGCTTTTAATCCGTCGAAATGTAAAGTTCTTACCATTACTAGGTCACACTCACCTGTTTCTTTCAATTATCATCTCGATGGAAATGTTTTAGAAAGAGTCTGTGAATTCAGAGACCTTGGTGTTGTTTTAATAAGAATCTGTCTTTTACCCCTCACATTGAATGTATTGTTTTAAAAGCTAATCGTGTTTCTGGCATTATTAAGAGAACCGTTTGTTATAGTGCCCCTCAATATGTAAAGCTAAGACTTTTTACTACACTTGTTTGACCAATTTTAGAGAACTGTTCACAGGTTTGGTCACCTTCTTTTGAAAAAGATATTTAATTTATAGAGTCCACTCAGAGGTCAATGACCAAGTGTGTCTTGAATATTTTTACTGATGAAATGTCCTATTGTCATCGTCTGCAGGCTTTACATATTTTACCTTTGTCTTATCGTAGAGAAGTGGCGGATCTGATGTTTGTTTTTAAATACTTGAAAGGTTTTATCAAAGTTGATTTTACTATTGAAGTGAGTATTTTAAATAATATACGCACTCTTCGTTCATCGAACACCGGCCTCCTTTTACAAAATCGTAATGTCAGAATCGAGACTTTTAAAGCATCTTTTTTTTTAATCGCATCTGTCATCTATGGAATATTTTACCTGCTTTTATTAGAGATTCGCCAACTGTTTCCGTTTTTAAAGATCGTTTGATTGTCTTTTACTTTTCCAAACTTGAGTCGTTTTACGATGTTTTTAATTCTTGCACTATTACTTCTATTTGTCGTTGCACAGGGTCTCATCATGTTACTTCATCTTCCTTATTTTATTTTGTCATCTTATTATATCGCTGTCATGTGTTGATTATTTATAGGCTGTGCCTTTTCATCAATCACACTTGGTTTTTATGCCATCAATTTCAATAAATAAAAAAATTAATTACATTTATGAGCCCGTTCGTTCCTGTCTTCATTGCACATGAATAAACCAGCCTTATTCAACATCTGGTTAACATTCTCTATTTGACAGTATGTACATGTAATTGTCAACCATTAGAATTCCGAAGTTGCGAACTCGAACTAAATAAAACTTGTGTGTTCCCAAAATGAATCTAAATGACACATCATCATTTGAATATATCTCAAATTGAGCCAAAAAGTGAGTAGAACAAAAGTGACCAAGAACTAATCACTCTGGCCAATCACTTGGACATGTATGTATATACTGCATGTATTATTGAGTTATGGCTTGGTTGATCAAACTGAATTGAGACTGCAGACATATGAGGCTTGCAATTCCGCATATTTTTATTTGCATGGTGTGGTTATAATCGCTGATATCTTGCTGCTATACATTATACACATAGGTCTATGCCATGCACGCTGCTGTTCGAATGTTTTTCAGGGGAATCCGAATCTTGCACCTCCGCCATTGTCTTATTTCAAACATATGTTCGAAAGTTCTTCATTTGGTGGTTGATTCTTTAATTGGGAAGAGAAGTTGCATGTGAAATAACTCAAAATGTATTATTATTATTATTTATTATTATATTATTATTATGCTGCTTCATCATTCTGATCGCTGACAGGCTTTACTGTCAGAATAGTTTTCATGCAAGAAATGGTGGATATAGAAATTACATAATTTATAATGCATGTTAAGCAAACACGATCGTAAAGCACACGAACATGCAGTTCTCACAACAGCAATCTCGAATTTTGCGAATTTGAGATGGTTTTATGACGTTAAATAGAACTGTATGGAATACTCACGATTTGGTCTCGCGCACATTAGATAAGTTTTATAGAAGAAAAAACCCCTCAATCTTCATCTTTGGTTTTCATGCAATCTTTTATCATTTACCAAGAACTCGAGTAAAATATGGGCGCTTTGTTATAATTAGAACAGTTTCGGTGACGGCCTTATTGCAACGAAGAGATTAATTCAAGAACACCCTGTATTTGTGTAAAACTGCTTTACAACATCACATACATGTACAACATAACCAATGGAGGTTAATGCGATTCAGGTTTTAGCACGGTCTTCATTCCATTGGTCCCTTGAAACAATAACCCTCATCTCCCACTAAGCGCTTATCATCAGCTGCCTGGTCATTTATCATGCAAATTTTGTATGTTTCTGTGATTACCCAAGGTCAGGACAGCCCTGGATCGACTGCGAAAATGAAGGATATCCGGAGACCATTCCGAGACCCAAGTCTTGCCTGCATGGCAGAGCCCAAATTTAAGAGCACACCTGATACATTTACACTCAGTATGCTCTCGATTGGCAAATGGTTTGAGCGCAATTGCAGAGTCATGTTGCATCTCGGTATGATATGTAATTACCTCGATCTCAAGACGAATTCTCGATTATTCTATAGAAGAGAATCCACGATGAGCTTGTTTACATGAATCTATCTCGAGCCATCCAAGGATTCAAACGACATTACTTTTGTTGCCGTTCAATTTGCTGATTCTGTCGCTCCAATGACCCGGCCCAGCTGGCTGAAAGAAAACAGCATAACAATATTCGTGGAGACAGATGACGTTCTGCGAGCTGTTGCTTGTTTTCTCCGGGAACTATCACTGTGATCCGGTAATGGATAGCTCAAATATATCATACCTTTACAATAGGGCTCTGGGTGGCATACGCTTTACCTCGCCGTCCAAGCGGATGAATACGGAAAAGAATTGCTTCATGGGGGATCAAGTGAGGTGGCAATTGCTGCATGACCCAAGAGATAGAAATCTTTGTATATCAGAAGTACAATTATATTGGATCTATGTATCATAAATATCTAGAATTCCGCTCTGGGTCTGAACCGGTCAATTCAGGGCACATGGCAATTCATTATAAAACGATCAGATAATAATTTTGCAGCAAGAATTCAAATCTCGTGCCATAGAAATTGTGTTCTTCAATAAGAAAACAATGGAAGTGGAGATTATGAAATACCAGGGCGTGACCCGGGTCGAAATTGCACCGCGTGGCTGATATTTGTTCACCCGGTCAGATTTGAGTTCAGGAAGCCACCAGCCGCGGTGACGTCAAAGGTTTTCCACTCGAACATTCGATCGTCTGATCTCAGTTACATTATTGTCCTAGCGTGTTTTTCTATAGCACTCACGAACGCATTTGTATAGCCATAAAAGGCGAAAAACATGAAAGATCAGAGGCTAAATTGGTCAGATAAATTAATTAAACATTCCATGAAAGGAATCCAGGTGTGATTTATTAAATAGCTATATACTTTCATGCTTATATATATATATTATATGCCATAAACACATTTCACTCATATTACCTACCTTAATTTGGTCGAGGCTCATAATTCTGTGAGTGATTTGTCCCTTCTACCACCAGAGTGACAATACTGACTGATTTGTAAAATTTCACTACATGTACTTGTACTATATATAATGTGTACATAATATATTGATTGACATGATGGCATAGATGCAGCGATAATCAGCAAACATAATGCTAATGATTTCTATATCGGAATCAAATAACGAATGTCCATTTCATATAAGACGAAGCTGATTAATTTCTAGCACACGATAAGGCTTCATCAGCAACAGTATTCAGAGTTTGTCTTTGGCAACTTTCCAAGTATCAGCGCCCAGAACGTCGCTGTCTCACAGAGATGGCACCAATTTGTGGTACACGCTTTGCAAGACCCTCTAATCACCCAGGGAAGGGGGGGGGCATGAGAGGACCCAAATCAGCCTCCTCCTCCTCCTCGAGTTCCTCTGTGGAGAATCGTAAAATACCCATTCTCCCCTAATCAAGTCAAAAATCAATACGAGATTTTCATGAGGATTTCCCAGGAGCCAGGTGGGACAACGAACTTTGCTAATTATGAGCCTTGAAGGTCATCGCCTCCTTGAAAAGTTCACCCGGCGTCGATGAGGAACCCTGAGAGATTAAGGAACTGCGGGCAATTGCCTTCGCCGCGGGCTCCAGTTGAAAACAAGCCCCTGCTGCAGGCATAGCGCGATCCGCAGGGAGGGAGCAACCGTCAGCAGAATGTCTCTCAGCGCAGGATAACACTGACTGCTGACACAATCAGGATAAAAGGCCAAGCACATTGGGATTCCACTTGGCTACAAAGAGGTGCAAGACTAGGCAACCTATGCATCGTGGGCTACGTCCCACGCTCGCTTCTCAAATTGCTGCATGAGCTAGCGGAGGGACCAGTAATCAATGTGTGAGGAGCCGGCGGTGTGCTGGTCAGTGCTTAACTTAAAGACCAGGCAAAGCGCAGTGACTCACAGAACTTCTCTCGGGACCTGTGGCATCACAGTGTTCAACGATTGGATATTGTTCTGAATTGGACTCCAACTTACCGTCACATCCCTTTCCTGTTTGTCCTCACAAGTTGTGGCTTTGAAGACGACGGGTTTCGGATTTCAGGAAAAAATATTTCTCTAGTATTTCTTCAGACAACGGGGAGTGCTGAACACCCAGCAGCAGCTAACGCGGCTTATCAAATTACTATTGTGTATTTTCGTTGGATGTGTGTTTTGTCGTAATGAATTGTGTTGGTTTGTAGCAGCCAAAAAATAACCATAAAATTAGGCAAGTGAACTCAATTTGCCATGGATACGCAAGTTATGGTGCAAGGGGGGCTCAATTTGTGCGATGCCCATAGCAACGACAGTGCCTGTTTATCCCTCGGTCCCCCTCCCCCAATCCTCAGGGCTGTCCTCCTAGGCATCATGTTCGGAATTGTGGATATCGCTGCAATTGTTGGTAACATTCTCGTGATCATCAGCGTGGCCATCAACCCTCGCTTGCGAACAGTGACCAACTGCTTCGTCGTGTCCCTCGCTTCTGCTGACCTCCTTGTCGGAATCCTCGTGCTTCCTTTGGGTATCAAAGTCGAGATCGTCGGTAACTGGGGGCTGGGTACAATGCTTTGTGATGTATGGATATCGTTCGATGTCATGCTGTGTACCGCTTCCATTTTGAACTTGTGCTGCATCAGTCTCGATAGATACTTCGCCATCACGAATCCCATGGTTTACGTGACAAAGCGAAGCAAACGACTGGCTCTAGTTATGATTTGCGTCGTGTGGGTGGCGTCCATCATTATCACCTGTCCACCGATCTTTGGCTGGCGTGAGGAAGGACGAAATGAACTAGAGTCTCAGTGCTTCCTCACTCGTGACCCGGGTTACATCATTTACTCTTCACTCGGTTCCTTTTACATTCCGCTGGTGATTATGATTTTCGTCTACGCGCGCATTTTTAAAGTTGCGCACGAGCGGGAGAAGCGATTGAGGCCGTATCGCAGGAGCTTCGTTAATGGTCAGCGCAGGAGTGCTAATCCGAGCAATGACGGCACGCCACAGAGGACCCCGACGATACACCGAGACCCACCGAGTTACACACACGAGGCGACAGAATCGGAGAGCAGAGAAGATGACATGGAAGACAGACTCATTGAGACGTCACTCGTAGTTCAGGGCCAAGACGTTGCTATTCGATCTGGAAAGTGCGTCAGCGTGAAGGAGTTGCACGAGGGCCTGGTCATCAGCTCTGCTCTGGCAATGAACGAGATGGTCCACGCTCACCACATGTCTTTGTCTCCGGCTGAGAGTAGCGATAACAGCAGTCAACCACTGCAACCTTTGCAGTACCCTCGACATTACATAACAGAGTCGCGTCACACAGCACACAGTAATGGTACGCGGCAATCTTCCAGTCGCCAGTACAGATCCCCTTCCCCCAGGCGAAGATCTGCCAAGACCTCTCGCCGCTCCTACCCCACGTCATCAGATTCAACCAGATCAGCGAATTTCTTCTCCAAGCGAGAAGAGAGACGTCGAGAGAGGATGGTGCTCATGAGGGAACGTAAGACGGCAAAAACGCTCGCAGTCGTGGTAGGTTGTTTCGTTGTTTGTTGGCTTCCGTTCTTCCTCATGTACGTCATCGAACCTTTCTGTGCCGGGTGTGACTTCCACCCAGTATTGAAGACATGCATTACGTGGCTAGGCTACTGCAACAGCGTCATCAACCCTTTCATTTACGCCTTCTACAACCGCGATTTCCGCAGTTCATTCTGGCGATTAACGTGCGGTCTCTTTTGTGAATCGGATCACCTGAAGAAGAACAATCGTGTTATCTACCTGAGCAGACTATGACGACGCCGACATCTTTTGATGTTATTGTTGCTGCTGATTACTTCTTCAGTGGATTATATGAACAACAAAGGAATGAAAATGCCAATACACTGACTCCGAATACTCTTTATGTTTGCGTGCCACATTTACAAGACGCCAAGTTTCCAAAATTTATAATTACGATATTATAAATTTTATAAATTAAAATATAATGTAATTATAATTATAAATTTATAATTTCCAATATTTATATTTACGTTTCCGTCTGTAATGATTGCCAGTAGATAACCTGAAAATAAAATTACCAGCTAATTTGATGTCAATTGGTTGCAGCGAACCAATGAACAATAAATTATGTTTCCCATCTCTGTGTTCATAATCCACAATGAAGAGTGTACAAAACCACTCTTTTATGTTCAGATAATTTGCTCAGCCTACCTGCCATATTGTATTATATCTCCTCGACCAATAACCCTAGCAACTGAAAGGATTGCCTCTTAGTCTAAGTCTAGTCCGTCCAAATCATGGCGCAATTGGCGGCCCCTCCTGCTGATCCAGCAATGATCAATCTCCACTCTTCGGTGTGCTAAGCCGTCACAAGAACAAGGCCCCGGACAAAGGCTGCGCGATCGTTTTATGACCCGCACCATTTATCACTTTGGCACCCGATGTTCCCAATGTCACCTTTCATGAAGAACGATGTTCTTTTGTCTTCGTTGGTGTCGTATCATAATCGCATTGTGGGGCTTCATTATCACCCCCATCACTTGCGCACACTGACTGGTATAGAGCTGTTTTCTTCACGCCAATACGCAGTAAAAGCTTCACACAAAACACACATGGAGGCGAAGTTTAGAGAAAGCATGGCATAGGAGTATATATCTGCAATTACTCACGATTAATAGCTATAATGATGGGTAATTCCCAGTCTTATACCACTGAAGTACAGCAGGCTAATCCGACGTACAAAACACACCCCAATGATTGACATCAATGCAGCTCAATCAGCTGTTCCTTGCTAATGATGTTATGGGTTTCAAATAGTGTTAGCATTGTAACAGAAATAATTTGTGCATAAAAGTAGATTGTGATTTATTGTGCAGTAATCTTGCGGCTGCCGCTTCAACTGATTGGTGTTGGACCAACAGCAGAGCTCAGTTTGGGGTAAGTTGGGTAGATCACGTCAGTCATATAACGTTACATTGAAGCTGCAATTACCTTCCACTCAGTTTACCTTTGGGCGACTTTAGATGCAACGCAGAGCAGAATACGACTCAGTCGCTCCTCTGAGTTTTTCGCTGAGGCGTGGAAACCAATGGAGCGTGTCAGTCAGATAAATAATTAGCCATTGATTTAATGAATGTAGGATTTCCCTTCCCTTCCTGTGAGACCGATCAATTGTGGATCTGCGAGAATTATTATCTCTTTTAATACCAGTATAGAAGGTTTTATATATCAAACATATTTCAATTCTTTTCCTCTTCTGTCGCCAGCTGCAAGGAACCGGACACACACGGTGGTAATTTTGACATTTCAATCTGGCACAATGCCGATCCTTTATAATCAGGCTGCAAAGGTTAAAGTACGAATGCGATTACAGGAAATTCGATTCGTGATATCGATGCAGCATTTAATTTCATTTGATACACCATGAAGGAAAAAACATGCGCTAATGAGTCTCATTGTGACAAAGAATTACATGAAAAGCAGAAATCGAGGAGATGGGTTTTTTATTAATAAATGTTGAAATATAATTTAATATCCGAGACCAAACAGTTGAAGGTCATATTGAGCTCAAAATAAGGACGTTGGCAAGCACGTGGCTTTGAGTACACAATAATGAATAAAGTTGTACCTTTGAATAAAGTTTTAAATGTGTACCTCTATCTGGAGGTTGAAATACGTTCCTCCAGTAGAGGGTTCAGGTATAAACTGTCTATCATGAAGTTCAAAAGTCTACCTCTGTTTTTGAAGTTTGAATACGTACCTCTAGTAGATGGTTCAAGTGTGTGCCTCTGGTTGAAGGCTTATATTTGCAACTAGCTTGGATGATGGTTCAAATACGTATACCCATGATTGAAAAATGAAAGGAAATAGGTACAACATTGTCCCTAAAAGGGTACTCACCCAGTTACAACCCGGGGGAACACTTAATGATACGAAAACGGTCTTGGAGTTTTCTGTGTGTATTTAATTGTACACTTTTGCTAAATATCTTGCACTAGAATCCTTGACTATGGCATTCGTGGGCAAATCTTACACATCGATAAACTTGAACTTCTAGGTAAGAGGGAATATCATTGCGCTATGCATGGCAACATTTTAGAGTTCATTGTCCACAATCAGCACAGACGAGTGGCTCTGCGACGAAGTCAAGGACAACTTCAATGAGCGACATTTGTAGAAGGAACACCTCAGCGTCCTTTGAGGGTTGTATCAGGAGCCATCGCCAGTTTGTCCTTCAGAGGAAAGCCGTACTTCCTGTCCGGAACAAGGCCACGTCCGTCTCCGCCAATTACGCCTAAAAAGCCTTCTTAAACACCTCGCCTAATGCCTAAAACGCATTGAATAATGCATTTTGCAATGGTGTCAGAGGATCAGCAGAAGCTGCACTTTTTGCACGCTTCAAATCTGGCAAAATTTCCCTGCTTGAACTCAAACTGTGGAGAGGAATTTTAGGAGTTTTTGCCGAAAAACAGGACAAGAAAATCAGCGTATGCATTAGACAGCATGACCCTGCTCCTACACAGTGACCTTCCAGCGGATAATCACCGAGGGGCTTGAGAAATTGGCGTGTTGTGGAAGCATGAGATGTAGGTCGTGGGAGATGATGCCTTCAATATTTTGGACAAACCAAGTGAAGCGTTCATTGATTTTTATCGACGCCTTTGGATCAATTCTCTTTATCTCTCAGATGAGATAATTATGGCACTCAATGTCTCGGTCCTTTATACCTATGTGCTATGCCCTGCCAATGACTCCCGATGCAAAAATGTCGACAGTCAATGATCTAATATTGATTAGGGGCTTCGATATGCATCAACTGATGTAGAGATCCCACTGCAAATTTACCTCATGCAATGTGGGTAATCCCTTTGATGCAGGTATATTGGATGTTCTTATGCTGATCAAACACGCCTTTTATATCTAATGTTTGCCTCTGTCATAATATGCTCCACGTGCAATCTGATCGAAGTAATACAAATCGGCAACCTCAATTAAAACTATAGGAAAAGGGACTGGCTTGTTGTTTAACCCGGTTTATAATTGGGCGGCGCAATTTGAAATCAATTTGAAACCACCACAGAAAAATCTGTTTAGAGCTATTGAGTGATCAATTTTTGCTTACAGTTGGGTAGTTAAATCATGTAAAAGGATGACAAGCTTTGAATTGAGTCTGCTTTATACAAATGATATTTATACAGTAAATACTAAATTGCGTTGACGGACGAAAGAAACTCGATAGGAATAATCCTTAACCCTCTTTTACCCAGAATTACTCCTTTATAATTCTATGCTCTTTGCACCTCTATCACTGTATGGGTTCTTTGGCATGGAGGGTTACGATGGGTCGTCCAATGTATACGTAGTACCGCGCCGAGATCGGATAGAGCAGCGAGTATTTGCTTGGCCACCCTTCTATTCCATAGCGAATATTTAAATCAATTACGCCTTCCTCACATCCTCCCCTCTTTCTCTATCTCTCTGCTATACTTATATGTACTAATTGCCCGTACTTGTTTACTACTCGCTGTCTTTATGAACATTTGGGCGTAGGTCTCATCAAATTGGACCAGGAATGTTTGTGAGATGTCACAATAAATAACAATTATTCAAGGGGTAATTTGTTTTATCGTAGAGAGCAAGCTCGAGCCTTGGTCGTCGCCGTATTGACAGCGATCAATCATTGGTTGAGCCGCAGACTCATCACAGGCACGGAGTTAGTCACGTGAGCCCTCAGGGGTATTAATATCCCTCAAACTTTCGTTGTTTTTCAACAAGTTAAGACCTATTTAGGTTCGCAGTCAACGTACTAATGTCACGTACACCTTCATCGAAAGACTAGCGTATCTTGACATCCCATAGACCCCTACTCTGATATAACTTATCAGGAAAATCAAGCTCAGTGATCGAACTGGAATCAAGGCTCACAAATTTGCCAAAAGTAACAGCCGTCTTGTCAAGAATCTAGCTTTATTTCCTCGATAAGGCGATAAACTGAATTGTTTTGGGTATCGTGATGGGCTGCTGAAGCAGTTATAATCGTATAGTCCATCAATTATCATCAAAATTGTGAACTTTTACAGAAAGATTTAAACGAACTTTAAAATTGGAGCAAAACCTGGGGCATGCTTTTCAATCCTTTTAAATGTAAACTTTTATCGATCACTCGATCTCACACTCCTGTCAATTTTAATTACAATCTCGATGGAGTTATTTTAGAGCGTGTTGGACAGTTTAAAGATTTAGGTGTTGTTTTTAATCACAATCTTTCTTTTACCTCACATATTGATTCACTCATCGCTAAATGTAATCGTGTTTGTGGCATGATAAAACGCTCAGTCGGCTATCATGCTCCACAGAAGGTTAAGCTCCAACTTTTTAAATCTCTTGCACGCCCCATTTTAGAATGCAGCTCTCAAGTATGGTCACCCTCAACAAAGCGAGATATTAACTTAATTGAATCTGTCCAGAGGTCAATGACTAAATATATATGTAATGATTTTAACGAAATGTCTTATTCTAGTCGCTTAAATGAACTTCATATTTTACCCTTATCTTATCGGAGAGAATTTATTGATCTTATGTTTATTTTTAAATATTTTAAAGGTCATATCAATGTTGATTTCAGCGATGAAATCAAATTTTTAGACAATACGCGTATTTTTAGATCCTCTAACAATGGTTTGCTTCTATTTGAACATAATGTAAGAACTGAGACTTTTAAATCTTCTTTTTTTTTTTAACCGTGTTTGTCACTTATGGAATATTTTACCGATTAATATTAGAGACTCACCTACTATTTTTATTTTTAAACATCGTTTACTTGATTTTAATTTTTATAAATTAGATCATCATTTTAATGCTTTTAACTCTTGCACCATGACGTCATTTTGTAGATGTTCTGGCTTTTATCATTTCACTTGACCGTTTTTAATTCACATGACAATACAATTTTACGTTTTTATCACTTTTATTCATTCTCATTATAATTATTTTTAGCAAATTAACTTTTGGTGTGAATAATTTTTTGTGGGCCATGCCTTTTATTATTCACCGTTGTCGTTTTTATGGCATGAATTTAAAAAAATATATAAAATAAATAAATAACCATAGACAGACTGCCGTTTGAATATTCTCATATACAGACGGAGATATATCCGTATATTTAACTGGAAGTTAAGTGAAATGATCATTAATGCAGCGCTCAATTCCAGACGCTCGTTGAAATTTGCGTAATTTGGCAATTAAGAACGCTAACGCCAGCCTCAAACTCACACAAACTAATCCCGATATATTTTCCACATAATAAAATAATAAAATACAAAAACCATATCCTCATTTTATAAATAAAACCAATTGTACGCTCGATTGAACACACGATCAAATTCTCATTCACTCATTGACCTGAAGCATTCAAAATTGATGCTGACAATTTGTCAAATAGCCAAACAGAATTAATGCTGACGGATCATTACGGATGTCACAGTAATCGACAAAGACAACGACTTATAATGGTGCTGCTATGTCATCACATTAATCCCTCCATCACCAATCCCATTCAACCTATATCGGCAAACTGTCAGCCAACCTACCAAGGACGTCTTCAGGGCATGGCAAATACAGACAATCCAAAAATCATTGGGAATGGATGTCTAGAGATAGCTTGTCCGACTTCTGCCATGCAATTCTTGGTTGTGATAGGACCTCAGCACTTTATGGCATAGTAAAGGGGGCATTTATTAAAGTCATCGCGGCACACCAAACACTCGGTGATTGGCTGAGGTGTTATTCTCTGAAGTCTGATGTCTGCTCTGCTGGGGAAGCTCTTGTTACACTTTATTGCGGGCAGCCTGGAGATGATATCAAAGCAACCAGGCATGAAGAACAGTTTTGCTTCAAAGTCTCCTCCAGTACCTCCCTTGTACGCCCGCAGTGTTTGCCGCTCACAACTTCAGTGGCAGAATTCCATAGCATCCGCATAACCTCCAATGACAGGAATGACGGGGATGCACGGAGATGCTTCAGAGTGGGGCTGGAAGATTGAAGATTCCTAGTGACCGACAGCAGTCCTGCGCCTGAATTTTTGCTATCCGTGGTCGAATGTTTGTACAAATGAGCGCACAGTTCGGCTTGTTGCAGTTAGAAGAATCATGGGTTGAAAAGCTCTCTATAGCCTGAGATATATTTCGTCGATCAAGCGGTTCGAACGCCCGAATGAGGTGATGATAATGATGAAAATATTGTTTGAAACAATATACATAATATATTGTTTGGCACTGAGCATATATAGTGTTGTATATTATTGTTTGTGTGGTTTCCATTGCCAAAAATCACACATCTATTGTAATATGTAATCTGGTAAGGGTACTCCAAGCAATATTCAATAGCTACGGTATTTATTGTTCATGAATCGCAATGTGGAATTGAGTAATAAAAATACAATTTGATACTAGTATGTTCCCATACAAGGACATTCCACAACTTGAGTTTTATAAATGAATAAACATTTAAATTGCACTCAGCTTTCAATAAAATATATTGATATATTGCATGACAACATTGACTAAAATTTTCTCCGGCCGCACATTTCCGCAATGTTAATTAGTAACACGTTACCGAAAAAGTTACAGATGCATTTTTCTCAAATCTAATTATGCTCATATTTGGTGTTAATTTTGATTTCCTTTATTTTGATATGCTATATGACTATGTTCACGTAAATATTTATAG
Source organism: Capitella teleta (assembly GCA_000328365.1). Classification (NCBI taxonomy): domain Eukaryota; kingdom Metazoa; phylum Annelida; class Polychaeta; family Capitellidae; genus Capitella; species Capitella teleta. The sequence goes on along the minus strand of KB294182.1, from coordinate 181,884 downwards.
CTTGACCTAAATAAATAATTAACGATTTTGATCATGTCCTACAATTACGATTCACTTAGACTTTTAGTATGTTAATTAGAGTGCTACCCGACATGATCTTCCATTAAAACCGTTTGTGTTGCAATTATGTCTACCTTGAATCTTATTTTGACTGGACTACTGTTGACCCTGACCTAATATGCAAATGAACCTCTTCGAGCTTTGAGGGGCCCAAGGGGAATTCTTCATTGCTTCAATTGAAAAATGTCATTCATATTGCTTGATTAGTCCTGCTAATTTATGAAACAAAGCCTAATATGGGCAGAATAGAGTTGTTTTTAATTTATGCTGAGTGCCAAAAAGAAAAAGCGAAGGAAAATTATCGCAGTTCTATAAAAGCGTCCAGAGGACTTAAATGAATTTTAAATCAATCCTTTTAACCTGCTTATTGGGATTTTTATTGACATATAAAATTAGTCGATTTATAATTATTTGTACATCTCACAAGCATATAGAGTCTCTGGCAAAATATGTTTCTTCTTCCATCCTCAGAACACAAATCGAATCGCCCAACGAGCGAGAAATGGTGACGATTGAATTATGTTTTATTTGGAATGGCGTTTATGATGCAATACAATGCAAAGTTGACATGAAACCATTTGGATTTCGATTCTGGGAGATGCCCTTTGCCTTGTGGTTGGACATCTCCAGAATGCCATATTGGATGTTGAACGAAAATGAAATAATTCGTGTTGGTTGCTTTCACGTAAGCCGGACAGCTGTTTATTTCACATCTATCTGGTATAGAACGCCCTTATCAGTACGATACATGTACGTAGTCCACAACCAAGGATTTAGATCACTATACTATATATCCCTTAGCTGTGAGCAAACTAATTTCATGTTTATGAAAGCATCACAGCATGTTGACCAGTGCACGTATTGTGATGAAGTCAACATCCACGAGTGAAATCTGCTACGTCAGAGCTGTAATGGGTTTTATCAATTAGGAGGTGGAAGCTTGTTAATGTCGCTTGCCGTGGGCTTCGGATTGTGTTGCCCACTTTTAAGGTTGTACTTGGGTCCATTTTAGTGCCGTACGAAATGAACAACACCGACCTCCCCAAAGCACGGATCTCTATCCACCCTCATGCATAGGAGGACATAAACCCCCAGATAAGGTCGACCAAACCATTATAGAAAGTATTATAATTATGGGCAACATGTCAATTTTGTTAAAGTGACATCTGCCCTTGGTGCTATGTATAGGAACTAATCAATAGTTTATAGCATCGAACTAACCTATTTGAACCTATGTATAGCCTTCATTGGCTTATCACCTCATACATGCACGGCGTGTAACCAATACTACATCACTTAATCCTCAATCATAATCCTTAATCCTTAATCTGACCGTCCGCAAAACCTGATGGTTATTGCTGCCCTGCGGGGGTACACTGGGCGACGAAGCACATGAACGCCACAAGACGATGTTATCCAATCAATCCCTGGCGTCATTTGCCTACGAATCCAATCAGAGAGCCTGTTAGCTAAGATTGACGGAAGGTCACGGGGTTAATGCTTTATGAAGGGAGTGGGGAAATTATGGCGCTTCGTGATGCCTAAATGATGAAGCAGCTGAAATTGAGAATGTTGTCCAAAAAGTGAGTACCCTTGACGACATATTAAGAGTGTTGAATCGTGAAATGTATTCAATTTATATCCGCCCACCACTCGATTTACTTCACCACGCCAAGTTTGGTTTAACACGATCGTGTAATTTGAGTATGAACCAATTAATCAAACGGAAGACGGAGAAGAAGAAAGAGAAGAAGACATTTAAACGTTTGAAGTTTTATTCTTGCGTCCGCGTGTGATATGAATCAGGTATCTGTTTTACTCGTATATGAATCATGACCGATGTCCATTTTGGCAGAGCGTGATGCTTACCCAACTGGACCACACCCAAATCCAGTTAACCAGCTGAGATAATAACCTCGCACGTGCATTGTAATAAAAACACACATCAGAAACTCCACATCTCCCGCTGCACAAAGCTGATTGTCTTAACGACGTCCAACGAAAGTTCATAGCACTATTTGTACTGGGAGTTTGAGGTACATTCCGTGACTGTTTAAGTCATCACTGATGCTAAACGGGTCTTTGTTGTCATTAAGCTGTCAGCATGAAGGAGTGCTGGGGGTAATGAGGGTGTATCGCAGAGGGAACTGGCTACTAAATGCCGACATTGTTCAAACTGGCAGTGACATACCCGCTCTACAACGTAGAAACTACTATTTACAATATATTTATCGCATTTTATGACATTTTGAACTTGATAAGACGACAACCAAACAAATAAGTCATTGGGCACTTAGCCATTACGACCTCTACCGTTGAGGGTATTGACAATTACATTTGAACGGGACTGTTAAGTACGTCGTTATGCAGAACAAATGCCGGATGACCTCAGCGAGCGGTCACTCTATGCAACGTCGATGTATTGGAGCAGGCGGAGTTGTTAAACCCCCATTACTGGCTCGCCCTGCATCACGAGGCCAGAGGTCTAGATCCAACTGAAGCGTGAGATAAGGTAGAAACATTGCCTTTCGCAGGGTTGTCAGCGCCCAGGGATAATTGTGGCTCGGTTTAATCCTTGCCTGAGACCCGTGACTGCCTGGGTTTACGGTCGTCGAAGCGCTCTTACTCTAGGCATTGCACCTAATACGAAATGATCAACGAGGGAACAGCATTAAAGGACCTCCGTGTCACGTGATATATAGTAGTTGAGTGTGAGGCACGGCAGGGTGCACGTGGAATGATGCGCCTGCTTTGTTCTATCACACAAGGATCTTTGGCGAAACAGATGAAAAGCCCGAATTAACTGTGGGTAAATAAGATGGCACGTGAACATCTTTGAAGTGTCACTGGGAGATTGAGTCGTCAAGAGCGAAGCCAGCCGAGGCAAACAGTCAGAGGACGTCATGCAGCTGTGCTTGCATGAATGACATACCGCGCTTAGACTGCACGCAGGACAATGTCCCGAACTCATCAAAGAGAGCTCCGGAAGTCGTGAAACGCGGCAATGGCGGAGGTAGAATTTTCAGAGCACCTTGATTGCTGGGTTGTGAAGGACGGCGATGTCTCTTTTATGGTCGTGGGAGGCAACAACAAAACTCTGCTGTAATATAATGAGACAATCAACCTGGTGTCGTTCCACTGGGCTGCTTGTTTTATCACTGTTTCTGTAATTATATACAGAATGACGACGGGTCTTATCGAGCTCATCTTCATCAGTTGTCAGTCAGTACTTAATCCCTGTCTTTGTTCGAAGACAAGAGAGCAGCTAGCATATCCGTGGAGTGGCAGGCGATGTGGAATGACAAACGAGGGTAACATTAGGGATTATAATATTATTTTATAGTGGGATCAAATTTTATCACGTGCTACATCAATTCCCGTTGAGAGATTGCATTTCGGAGTCCATAGATTGATGGCAATGAATTCACCCGGGGGCTGTGGATATTAATCGTTCGACATAGCAAACGGCATAGAACTGTCGATTTGTGTTACTTGGAAGACTTCACAGACGAGAGAGAGACGTATGAGAACGATCAGACAGGAATGCCTGCGGTTAAATGATTGCTTTCCTTATTTCACACTATTATTCATGTCAAACAGATGATCAAAAGATTGGTCAATTTGATCTGAACGCCCTCACGTGTGCGGCATTCACATGTGCTGAACACAAAATTATTCTCCCACCACTCCTTCCTGATGAGGGATTCTGTGAGCGTTTCCAGGCAGCGCGTGTCTTTCGATGTTAGTTAGTCTACAGAACTAGTGTTTGTGGTTTTGTTTTTTGTTTTTTTTTGCAGCGGAAGACTCGAGTTTAAACCATCCTTGGTGAACTCCATCGCTCATCAATGCAGTCAATTGCAATAAAACTAGATTTGTGTGTCTAAGCTGTGCTTTTGGACACTTTTGTAGTTTAGCATTAAATAATATGACAGTATCTTTATTAATACAGAAGTACACAAGATAAGCTTAAGATAATTGTCGCGGAGGAGGAAGTATGTTGTTCCTCGGAGTACAAATAGAACATCGTGTCATCACGTAATTGGAAATTTCCTTACATTGAGAGACATATTTAGTTTTGTTCAATTTGCTCTGATATGACATATGATTGATATCACATTCTGATATAATATGCCATGGTTTCATCTAGAAAGGATGAATTTGAGTGCAGGGGAAGTACGTGTTGCTTAATGCCTGATGGCAAAATGAAATAAGGTTTAATGCAGAATAGAAGAAATTCAAAAGTTTACTTTCTGTAGGATATCCCAGAGGCCTTAGATTTTTGTTTGCGGTCGTTTTCAGGGGTGGCGTTTTGATTATTTCAACTTTAAATTGATTAATTTCAACAAGAGGGAGAAGGGAGACAGACATATCTATAGTAAAGGCGGAGAAAGTAGGGTGGAGTATTTAACAAAACTAAGAGCAGAGCAACGAGAGGGGAAAAGCTGCGTCATAATTGTTTATTTACTCTGAATGTTTGGTAGAAACATAAGAAGATGAGGATGAACCTCTAGGCGCTTATCACAAAATGTGATTATAACGAGATGAGTTAAAACCTGGAACTAAAGCGAATTGAGATCAATAGCAAATAATCGTGAAAGGCTGAAAAACCTTATCCTGCAGCCAAGTAGAGCTTTCTTTACGTTTTCTTCGTTTTATATTTCATATTTATTTGTTTACCATTTCGAATTAAATCTTCAATGAAAAAGTTGCACAATTATAATGTCATTATTAAAATTACAAACATTGAGGCTTTCCGGAAAATGCTTGCTAATTCAAGTGTACAAATGCTGTTCGGGAATGTCATTTAACTAACACCTGTAATATTAATGAACTGCATCTTTTTGATTGCATAAACTGATACAGCAAAGAGATGCTGATACTATTGTCATAATATTATGCATTATGCTTGGCTGGTATAGTTGGTTGGTTTGTTTTGTTTGTTCTCTCAATGTGGTGTGTTTGAGTCACCCCCGATTTCTTTACATGGCGATGAAGGAAGCACAAACAAAGGCGGAGTAAAACCACGGAGTTATCAATGCACAGGAAGAGGGTAGTTTGTTCAGCCTGCTTCGATGAAAGCTCAACGAAAGAAGATTGATCGCACAGCAGGATCTGCTTTCACTCGATTCCAATGGATCTTCGCTCCATCTCAGAGAAACAACCATCTTGTGTGTCTTTTCCGTCTGAACGCAAGTCCTTTTGATAAAAGTTGGGTAATCCTCTGGCAAAAATGATTTACTTAATGTCAATGTGCTGGCGTCATCATTTATAGGATTTGGAATTATCCCCTATGAGTTGATCTATTGTCGTGAGGCCGAGCGACCCATCCTTATGGCATCGAGGTTGTGAAGCCGGGAAGCCTAAGAGCAAATAATAATAGTACTTCATCGACGAATAATCATATGTTCCTAAGCAATGACAACGCACACATAAATACTGCTAAGATAAGAATGACAGAATGAAGTTTAATCATGTCCTGAACAGGTAACGTTGATGGCATTGAGCGCCAGGTCTTTAAAGTTTTCGTTGAGGAAAGGAACCGTACGACACATCGATCCGCGGTTATTGCGACTGCAAAAGTTCTCCGAGTCATGCCCCTTGGAACGCAGACATGTACCGAAGACATCAGGGCTCACCGATGGTTTGGAGCAACACGTCTCTGTTGAAGAAATATCATACATAATGAAATTGTATATTTATTGTAGGTCTACCTGGACAGAAGGAGAGCTCTGCGCATCCGTAAGGAACGTTATATTCAGCTCGGTAATCAATGAAGTCTTCTCTGAATCTCGATTTTTTGCAATCAAAATGTCTGAAGACAGGAACCCTTTGCAGCGTGAAGTAACAAAGGAAATATGACGCGGACGTCTGAAATAAACAATAGATATTGCAATGACCATGTCGCTCGTGATTCACACATGTCGGCTCTCCCCTCAGTCCTCGTGTCACCTACGCGTTAACACAGAGACCTACATCTCAGAGACTATCCCAGGGAGGAAGAAGGGAGAGGAGGCTAATGTCGTCAGAGGAATCATATTTCAGGTCTTCAGGTAGGAGTGAATCGTGCGGTCTGCTAAATAAGGACAGACAATCAACCCTCTCCCCCACATAGAGCACACGCGCAATTGCTGGTGGCTAATTTGAGTCATAAAATTGCACTCTTATTCAAACCCGAGTCCGGTTTAGGGAGGTACGTACTTTATTTGAAACGTAAGACATCTGAATAAAACTCCCATCAGTTCTGTTTTCCTTCTTAGTTTGAAAGATCAGATTAAAGAAACTAATACCTGTTAGGGCAAATTGATGAATTTGATGAAAACATGCAGCGATTACCCCAAACGAGACCACGCGTGTTTCAAATTACAAGAGGCATTTAGAACCAACGTCACGAAGGCAATTGTCGGAAGTGGGGAGATTTTTATCTCTCTTGTTTTATACTTGTTTTCATGGGTCAAAAAATCCAAGTCGTGCTTCTGACTCTGTCCTTCAACGGTTTTTGTGATTCATCTGGAAATATTGCTTTGCAACTTTGTAAGCAATCCTGACGGAGCACTAAACTCGTCTATTGTGATCCGTAGGGGAACACGTTTGATAAATATCGTAGGACTTCCAGAGATGGCAAACAGGTCTACGTCAGAGCTATTTCAACAGTTGAAAACAAAATGTTTCGAAGAGAGAAGAAGAACAAAACGACATTCTAATTAAGGCTTTAGTTGTCATCACAAGTAGCAATATTTGTAGGACTATTGTTCCCCTTTATCATAAAATCAACATATAATGAATATCCCACATCTAATTTAAGAGTGAATACATTCACTGCCAGTGAAGATAGCAAACAAAAATTCTCATGTAACAGGTGTAGAGGCATTACGGAGACCTAATCAGCTGCACCGTGCAGAATTCTCTGATCATGACATGGACTATTTCAGCTCTCAGAAGTAATTTACATCACCAGAAGGGGTGACTCTCTGGCTCAGACAATCTCAACACCACTACAAAAGGGCAATGAACCCAATTTCTTCAGCTGAGAAGGTCGAATGGAAAGGTAGGTGACATCGAAGACGAGGGCCAGAAGCTAATAACAACTTCAACTAACAAAAGTGTCGCACACAACTTTTTTTTTTTTTTTTTTTTTTTTTTTTTTTTGGCTTCCAAGAGTGCCTGAATATTATTTTTTTAGCATGTACCCAAAGACCGGATCTTTGTCTCGTCGAATATCAGCAAATATGGCACCAAATTCACCCTCAGGCGTTGATTGACTTATACTTACTCTGAAATTGAAATCTTCAAGAACAGACTTGAAAGGGTCGTGGGTCTCAATCATCGACGAAGTGGAATTCTTCTCTGGATGTCTTGGGTTGGGTGAGTCGACCGACTCAAGATATTCCGCTGCTGCCAGGTACACCACTTGGATGCACTCGAAGATGCTTTTGCGACAATTTGCCAGAATTTCCTTGTGGATTTCGACCAATGGTGGCGTTGGAAACGATGATGCGAACGTCTGCAGAGAGAGACAGGAGAGGGTGTGAAATCCGAGCGCTCGCTGTGGTTGAGATGCAGCATAACGCATGCAACGCTGTTTGCAAAAGGGTGGAACATCATAGAGCAGAACATACAGTAGATTGTGAGAGGATTCCACCCCGGCTGTAATCACCACATGAGTAAATGCTTAACAGTTCATTTCTTAGTTTTATATCACTAGTGTTGGTGTGCCGTAAAACGGCAATTTTCTCTCTTTCTTTCTTAGTTTTATGTGATTGAGTCAATAAAAAAATTCATGCCATTGTGCGAGTAGTGATAATTATTATTATGGATTAATTCAAAACCGTTAAAACTCAAAAGCCCTCTCGGCATATCCGTTTATTTACATGTATTCCTACTCTTATTACCAATAAATATTGAGGGCTCTGCAAAAGGCACATTACCAAGGACACTTGTATGTGTACACTGCAATCGGCCTCGATAATTTATAAAGACAGACATCGTATTTCAGTGTTGTTGGGCTTGATATTCGTATAATGAGATAAGTGACATCGACATGAAAATTGGTTCAATCTCGCCTTATGTTTCAACCAAGATTTCCCCAAAATCCACACAGTTCACTCAGTACGATCATTGCAACGTTTTGATGTCAGGCATAACGCAAACGGCCTCGTTACATGTGATCCACGGAAGCGGTATGCTGCCGTCGTCCGGTCAGGCCTGTTGCCTGTTAAATTACATGGCAAACCAATCGAATCTTGAATATAGCTTTAACACCCTGCTATTTAATATCGTTCATTCCCACAGCGTGTGATGGAAGATGTTGACTGCGTCTCACTTTTTCAAGTTCCCGTCAAGCGAATGATGAGAATCACAACGCATTTCCAACCTAAATCGACATTAGTACGCTATGATTTTAGTCAAGAATCATTCGGAACATCAGGAATCAATGGGTGGGTTGGTTGAGGAGAGTAGAAGAGTTCAGGTGAACTCACCTCATTGATGATACCATCGGTGCGCTCCTTTCTTCGATCGAATCCAATCCATTTGTGCACTGAGATGTATTTTCCTACGTCCGCCAGCATCTTCTGAACATCGCCCGACCTCTGTTTCTCCGTGTCGTCTGGAACACTTCCGATCCAAGAATCGATTTCATCGTAAGGCGAAGCCGCTCTTCGAACCCTAGATGATAGGTCTGCATTGTGTCGTTGAATGGCTGAACCACGAGCACTTGCAACCAACAATGCAAACAAAAGTGCTTGGTTCATTTTTTAGTCTTTTCGGATTTGGTTATTGCTTAGCAACGCACGTGGTTTCACGCTGAGAGTCAAAATTCAAGGGTCGTTGGCTAAATCTGCGACCTAACATAGATAATGGTGCTGAACTGACCTAATATTTGACTTGGATGTAAAGTAACCTTCTTGGTGTACCTGACAGGCATTCATTTCATGGAATGTCTCGTGCTGAAAAGGACCTTCAAGTTTATCAAAATTAGAGTCCTGATCAGCACGGAATATCGATTATAACTAAACCAGCAGCGTGTAAAGTTTATGTAATATTGTACAATGCGATTTATTTAATATTTTAACTTAATCAGCTGTGTTTCATTTGTATACAATATTTGTGAAAATTGACAATAAGGCCGTCCGTTATTTCATCCTGACCATGCAGTTAGGCCTACCGAACCGATCACCCCTTTTAAGCTGCTCTTAGGAATCTAGTAGGCCCAGGCTACTCACAGCAGCTTGATCAGACTTGATATAAATTGCTGTGCTTTTGTAGAAATGTGTACCCATCGTTTGACAGGATTCGACGCTCTGATCTCACTGGGCACCAAGATCGAGTCACCAACACAAATCAGCTGCAATCACATACCGATTGAAGCTACATACACCTATATGAAGGACTAATCCTCATTAAGTGTATCCCATACTGTTCGACGTGGGTGATCACCATAAAAGTTTAACTTAATGGTGTAATTTCATTTTGATATTGGTCCTGGATCAGTGAACCATCATTTGTCCATGGCAAATTCTTTCTTGCACACGCCCACTTGCATATAGTGTGTTCCAGGATATGTCGTTATGATGAGAAATACTTAATAACTAACTAAAAGAAGGAACAAAAAAGTACGACATTTTGGAAAACATGAAATACATACCTGGTTATTATTGGGTAAGAACTAATTGTAAAAGTTGCATCAACGTATCGACAATCCCAAAATACTGAATTATGACCACTACAATTAAATATAGGGGGTAAAGTTAGGGAAATACATATATGTATAGCTAAATAAAGAGTGTATTGAAGTGCCGTTTTCTTTACATAATATTTTTATGGACATATCAGGCGATGTCATTATGAAATCCTTGGAAGTACATTGGAAGACATTTTTTTTTCTTTGCAAATCACAATATACCTATATACCTGGGAATTGAAGAAAAAGTCTTGAAATGTTGAAGTCCGAACACAGAATTTTTGTCATTTTATATTTATTTATTTTATTTATGTTGCTGTCATGCATATCAATTTTTTCTTGCATAATATTGAAAACATTGTATACCCCATTGAACTATCCAAAGACATTATTGTCTTTCAAGCTCCTTATTTCAGCTAGTTTTTGAATATTTCTCCTAATACCATCAGGCCATTGAGCAAATTAGACACATGTAACCGACCACAAGAAAAACGTAGCATTTGCATGTCCAAGTGATGATCTCTTGATCCACTGTCGCTATATGAATCAAATAAGGTCATTGAAATTGAAATTTTAGGTGGTCACTAAAATGTTCACCCAATAAGGAACACACTACCCTAAATATAAATATACACTGAATCATCCTCCCCAATTGCATGTAACCCTGGATTCGGTCTGGTGTCTCCGCCTCTTCCCTCATTAACGCCCGAATATTCACACAACAGTCTCGATCTAACTACATTGTATAGGTTGTTATGAAGCTAGGTTACACTACAGAAATAACAGTCATGATTGAATTTGCTTTTTGCAACGCAATTAATATCTTTTGAATACACCACCACACGTGTATTTATTACACAGTCTGTTTTGTGGTGACGTGAACGCACTCAGGAAGCAGCAGAGGGTTGCAGAGGGGAACCAAATGAACACCGATAGACAACGTCCTTGGCGTCATATTGAGGTCGCTTAGATCAGCGAGATAACCGTACTGCACTTGTGTTGATTTCATTTAGCAAGATGAGGATATCCTGCGTGTCCGAGAATTAGCTGAAGCGCCGAATCAAATCAAAACAGCACCGCGGTGTTAATTGTGCTTTTCTTCATTTCGTGGAAACTGCTGCTTCGAACTAATACCCACTTCTTTAGGGATGATCGCTGTTTCTTGTGATTCCATAGAAGTTAGTTCATGATGAAACATGAAATATATTTTTCTTTTCTTTTTTTAAAATGATAATGATTTTTGAAACACAAAATTGTGAATAATATCAGTCAAAGCGAATAAAAATACAAATAAACATTTTCATCGTACTGTTTTACTTTTATTTTTATTTCATTTTTATTGTTTTGCCTGTATGACCGTTTTAATCGAATTACTATTAATTAATTAACTCTATCCTAATTATGCACTCGGGGCTGTTCGGACGAAGATTTCAATCGTGATTAAATATATATACTCGCACCGTAAAAGCAAGGTCCTGTGTTTATTCGCTTACTTGGAGCAAATTTATTAAGGAACACAATGAATCCCATCAACCACTTCATAAGAAATTCTCACGCAAACTTGGTCATCATTCTCAAAATTGCATCGGGAATACCAAATCATATCGTTTTGGGATGCCTATCTGATCTTACGAGACTATACACTATAAAGCATGGAATCCTAAATGATAATTATGTAGTTTATAATATTCTAGCTGCAGCCAGCCTTGACATTCATTCTCATTTAATTTGGTTCGATGCCGTCCTTGAGCAAAAATTGTCCGCATGACAATTCAATCATTGAAATTCTGATTAAAAGTATCAATTTGCTTTCCCCTAATACGAAATGTAAGCTTCAAAATGATTAATCATTTGCATAACTAATTCCTTCATGTAAACCTAATATGCAAAAACTTGCTTAATCTCACTGCACTTTGACCTTTATTCTAATTATTCTTGGATTACAGAAATATCTCATCAGATTACGTGGTATCTATTATCAATGGCATATTTGTCTGTATTATACGTCTGTGCAAAAAGTAGCAATATGCCTGCTTTGGAAGATACCAAAAGACCAAAGACTGCCAAACAATCGACTGAGAAGATGAACCCTTCTACATGCGTTCTCTCCTTATTCGATTATAACCCTCCTTCTCCCAATACGGCATAAATATCCTCTACGTTCATCATGTGTAAATATTATTTACAGCCAACTATATTTGAATCAAAATGGTTTCGTTGAATAGATTAAGCATTAGAACTGAAGCTGATTTTTGGCTCTATACGTGCGTGAATTCAGCTATAGTGCTTTACATAGTGTGTAAGCAACTTGTACGCCACGCGTGGAGCAGATAACTTTTTTTGTAACTATGCATCTGACTCCTCTTGCTTGACCGTGCACAACCGAACATATTTCTTTCGAACAAATAGATTACCTTATTGTTCCTTCAAGTCACATTTCAGAAATTAGTCCACAAAAGCAATGAACGACGAAAGATGAAATATGCTAAAAGTGATAACTGATCAAAAATGTCCCAATCATAAATGTCATTCATTCTGTTCATGTCATACAATGCATGAATCCTAGCCACGGATAGAGCTGGGTGATTATAAGGTCTACAATGCATTGGACGAATGAATAAGCCTCCAATGTCGTATCAGCCATTGTATGAAATGTACACGCACGAACTACCATGCGTCATTTATCACAAACTGACAAGATTAGCAGAGTTGTCATTGAACACCGAGCAACAATGAGAATAATTCATCCCCTTCTGCCCGATTTGCCTGTTTTACGTCACATTTCACGACTGATGCTGGTTCGGATAATGAAGCAATCAGATGAGGAAGAAAAGTATCACTAACGGCACATCACGTCAGCGGAAAAAAAAAGTCGAGCGTGTGCTTATAATTTTTATGAGATTCTTGCTTTGATCCAACCAGTGTTCCACGTGTTGGGTTATTATCAACTCAACTTCTCTTTTCTTTTCACCGTAGTCACAACTAAAGTACATAAATGTCCTTGACGTTGCCCAAAACAGTCGATGAATCATTGGAGAGATTTGTGGGATTTTCGCCAATTTTCCTCTGAGGGACACATCCATTTTAATTCACCGTGTCAACATCCTGAGCCTGTTCCTCCGCTGCGTCTCAAAACTAATTGATTCTATTGATGTCCTGAATCCTTTGAAAATCTCATCACTTAGTCAGATTTGCTTCGGGTTTTAGATAAACAAAATCTGCAAGCACAAAATTCGCCCCCACCTGCCCCCCCTCCCAAATAAAAAATAAACCCCTCCGCCCTCTTTCGGGTTTTTTTTTTCCAACACCAATCGACTGCCAAAAAGCTCTGAGCCATTAGACTTCTAAATTCAGCTTCTGGTTAATCACTCGCATTTCTTTTAATCGCGAGTCTTCTTCTGTTCTTAAGATTTAAAACTCGTGACGATCACCCTCCCTCTTCGTGGTTATTATTATTTGTTTGATATGACGGTTAACACTTTCCTATTTCTATATATAGTTGATGAGGAGATAGATATACTGGCAGAACGACCTGTTGACAGACACTTCCTATGATCAAGATATTGCAAAAGTGAAATTATATCAGGATTAATGATTAATGCTTCTTGTTTATTATGAATTGTATGTCAATGTTATGACAATAGCTCTCACACACAAAAATGATGTAATATGAACACATATCATTTACTTTGTAAAATCTGTGTGATTAATGCACCCTCGGATTTCTCATTAATCTATGAGATTATAACCTAACAATAACTATTTTCTGCGGGCTAAGAATTATTTGCCATCAGTGCAATGCTATCCTTCCTTACACCACAACGAAGCCCCTTTCGGAGCACTCGTATAATATGCACCAATGAAGTTGCTTGGCTGTGTTCCTGTTCATCTCGATAAGCCGACGTCGACTGTAAATGAACAAATATGAGGACCCTCAATCCTAGTCTTGGAAATGTCGTCCCATGTGATGCCAATAAGTCCTTCTCCCAATGATTCCTTATTTGAACTGCAAACTGTAATGATACTGAGAGAACGTAAAACGTGCATTATACAACAGAAATAATATATTACACAAAATAATTAAATCAAACAGGAGCATAAGAACACGATGCTCACTGCATGCGGCCAGCTAGTAGTGTATATAGGGCATTATCCCAGCGTTCTCCCTCGACACGTGACGTCGTCCTTTGTGTGGAGGCAGCTTGACCGGGCGACATTGTCAGTGAGGGATTCGAGCCAATCAGTCTAATGGATATGACCACTTGCCAAGCAAAGTGGGCCACTAAACAAACACTATTCGACACCCAAAGAGCACACTGCCTCGTCCTGCTCCAGGAGAGGGTTCTTCATCATGTGCAAATGGGATTCGGCCTTCTTGGCTGTATACATGGAATTCATCGAATGCAATAGCTCCGCACAAATGGTTGACCAAGGTCCAGGGTTCATGACCAGGGCAGGTCCTGTTGAATGAATTATGGTGGGATTGTAAATAATCGCTGTGCTGCTAACAAATTTTTGAAAAAAAAAAATATTTTGGGATTTTAGCTGCGTTTCAATAATCAATAAAACTTAGAAAGTATAATTAAAATTGTGTTATATACGTATATAAGTGTTCAAATCTTACGGAAACCAAAGAAATAGTAGTAAAGTATAAACTATTAAATGATCATCACAAATGTTCGAGACTAATTTGAGCTACTTATCGCCATAATATGTAATGTAAATCATTGATGCATCATCACTTAAACCCCCAAACCCTTCTTTCACGAGATCATAATGTTCTCTTGCTGCCGTGAAAAAAAAAAGCAAAGCAGCAAAACCATTCAATATCCCAAAGATCGCCACTATTCCCTAAGAGAACAATCCCACCACAGCACATTCAGTTACTCCCGCGATTCTATGATACCGAAATCTTTGATGATCATTGATACTTGAGCATGCTGTCAATTTTATCTTCCACTCAAGAACGATATGGTTATTAGAAGCGTCAATATCCAGGGTCCGTTCAACGACAGTTCTGCCGAAATAAGCCTCATTTGAGACTCGCATAGACTTTTACTAGCGCAGGTCAAGAGTATCCCTTGTTCACTTTCTTCAATATAGAACCCTGGATTTTCGCCAGTTTCGATTGTCACATGCAATGCCTTAGTTACCAGAAGTGGGCCAAAGTTCTATTGACTGACCAACGTATAAATACAGAGTGGGCCAAAAATAGTCTCTCTATTACATGTTAACGATTTCAATGCATTTCAATGGCACTGTGCTTCTCTGAGAAAGTGTTACAAAACAGATCAACAGATATTCTATATTGCTCGTTCAGGGGCTCATCTGATTTATCTCTCGCTATCACACAACACTCATTTAAATGTCCCTCCATAATTTAAAATTGACTTATTGTCTGATATGTTTGCATGAATTGGTGCACAATACCTAAATCAATAATACCAAGTAGTTATCTTTTGGAATAATGGGTCAATTTTAGCCAAATTGAAAGTTTCATTTTTAACATACAGCTAGTAGATAGACTACTTTTGGCCCACTCCGTATATACACTCTTAGATTATCCATGTCATCCTTCTTATGCACACAAAAAAGTCATTTAAGAATGCATCAAATCACTCCATAATACGATACCAGGTATGCATGGTATCACGCTATAGTTTTTAATCATTGCAAAAAAAATTTGAATAGATTCATATTTTTCTTTGGAAATATTCAACAAACTCCTAATAAAGCTGCTATTAGATTCATAAATGATTTTGATAAAATAATACATTGTTTCTCCATGTGATAAGATAATAAATCTGTTCTCTCGAAATCGATTACCCATACACATATTGTGCACACAGGAAACAGAAGAAATAAAACCCACTAAGAAATAAAATGACAGAGAAAAAAAAAAAGAAAAACAGCCAGAGATGTGTTGGTCGCATGCTGGCTCAGAGCCTTTGTTCTTGCGAAAGGAAATTGCAACGAGTTCTTGTCATGGTCCTACTTTCCTCTGAACGTGAACCAGAATTACTTTCGCAGCAATGCCACCAAAGTGAATATGAAAGAGAAGATCAAAGCTTAATTGTTTAGAGATTATCACCCACAATTGGCCAGACATTTGTGAAATAAATTCGTGCTAGTCCTTTGCCCATATTCATTTGTGCAAATGCTGTCGACCCCCAGAGCCTCTGTGCTGCGTAGATCACACTACTGATGTATGACATCTGGTCCTGGAGGCGATTGCCAAGCCCGTTTGTTCGAATTTGGATGACAAGTCATCATGACACCAATATAGCCTGTTCGTACAGCACAGACTGATGCTGTGACGTCACCTCGGATCTTTAAGCTTCCATCAATTACATTATAATGAATTATATCCAAGATGCAAAGCGTGCAGTGCGGGTAAATTCAGAAGGAATTGCCAAATTGATGACCAAGCCCAAGGTTACTCAATTTACCTGAATTGCCATCCCCCAAATGAAGGCTTTAAGACTAGCTTAAATGGTGTTTACGACATGTTCATGTCACGAATGTTTGATATTGGGTGACGAGGTCAGGAAGCCCCTTGTATACCCACTTAGTTTGTCCATTCCATCCATTAATCCAATGGACACATTCTTATAATTACACTGAGTATAAGCATTTAAGAACAGTGACGGATGGCGCAAAAAAGTCTCTTTGTGATTCCTCGGCATCTAGTGCTATCGCGAATAAGCCAGCATATCGACATTTCAATGAATTCTAATGGTCTGCTGGGCACAGTCTCTCTCCCATGTTGACCATGTGCAATAGATCACCATGAATAGGCGTTTAGAGTTGAGCTCAGGTGTCGAGAGGGTTGCTACCTTTGTGAGTATGAATTGGAAAGCACGCAAATCTCCCACAGGAAGCATTTATTATGAAAGATTAAGTCCCGGAACAGAAGGACCCCACACATCATCTCGCTGTTCTGAACAAACGCAATGCTCGTGGTATTTTTATGCTTCTGCACGTGCCCAGCCAGGCGGTGTACCCAGAGGGGATAACTTTGGATACCACTGAATTTATATCAAGGTATTATGCTAGATGTGTAGTTCTATTTAAGGCATGAGATGTATATGTAAATACACATAAGGGGGGGATAAGGAGAAGAGGTGCTGGGGATAAGAGGAGGTGGAAGCGAGGAAAAGGAGGGTGTCAGAATTTGCCCAAAATGCACTAAGAGAAGAGGGCCAATTGACACAGTCGCCATGCAAACATGTAACAACAGCTGTTTTTGCTAATTCGATCAATTGTGCTAGCATGATATTCCAACAGTGCAAACATTGCACTATATTGGCCACTGAGGTACGGGCATTAAAATAATAGGCTCTAGTACAAGACGAGGTGTATAGGCCTACATTATACAATGATGAACAAATCGGTCGAGATAAAAAAAGAGCATGGTGCATGGTCGTCGAACAGATGAGGCTGGGCATTGGGGCTCCAAGATTGCTTGTGTCAACTGAAACCCCGCGTGGTGCTTGCCGTTGAGCAGCAGTGCTGCTATTTCGTCGTCTTTTGCGAGGGACGCAGCCCCTAAAGGCAAACTGTGTGAACGGCTCCGGTCTCGATGCAAGTGTGTTCATTGCAGATGTCCAAGGATAGTTGTGATATTCAAACAGCGGATACCATTAACCTGTACCAGCCAACTGGTGAGTCACAGATATTGAGGAATAAAACAGTTCGGTTTACATTCACTGCAAATGGCATCAACCAGATGTCCGTTTGGTGTTTGTTATACGGCTGTCACATATAACACTGTGGGATCGATCGTTTTATTATTTCCCAAAACCATTCCTCCTGTGATTGTTGTGCAATGCACATTCTTATGTGTAATACCTTATAGGTCAGTGTTTTCATTGGAACACATTGTTATCAGGAGCAATCAGTTTTAACCCATTGTTCACGTTGTCAATCATCACAGCATGTTGGTCGCAATGGCTTCCAGCGCCGCATTGCGCAATCTGTCGCGATATCCTAATCTCAATCGCGGCTGCAATCGATCATACATAACCATATTGTGGTTCCTTATGCGCTGACCACCGCGTGAGCTGACCTCGTTGGAATTATACACAATTAAGCGAGGGGCAAAACTTGTTGGGGCTCACCCTGAAATGGCGTCTTATATTTGGTTGACGCTATATTCTGCGATCTCGAATGAAAGATACGCAACCATCGATGGCTAGTGTAGCTACTTCGGTTTATCACTTTTTAAAACTTGAGATTCTGGAATTTTTAGGGTTGATGTGGATCGAGAAGCAGACCGGAAGGGCCTTATCCACCGATCAAGGAAGGTGACCTATTACGGATTGTCATAGATCAGCACCAAGATTTTGCAGGGCAATCACGTGATCATCCAGCCAAGTACCTGTCATACTATGCATTCGTGCAATCCGTTTAATTAAAGGGTTGCTATCAGCTCGCAATACTGATCACTATGTAGTTGTATCTCAGAACATCTCGCGAACTACATTATTATCGCCATATGAAAGCTGGTTACTTTGGCAAACATATGTAATTTGAGACTCCGAAATCAAGCATGCATGCAATCCTTGATAATGAACAAAGAATATTTTAATATACATACACCTGCAGTAGCTCCTTTCAGAAAATTCAACTAAACTGCATTATCGTTATGTGGATCAGAAATCAATCCGTCAACAAAATCGGAGCTTTATCGAGCACCCAATCTCTCATATGAATGCCATTTACCTGTGTCATAGGACCATAACAGCGACCAGCTTTGATGAATCAATAAGAGAAAGCCATAGTTCTGGGTATTCTTTGAGGAATGGCCGGTCGAATAAAATTTTACAATCGACGCAAAATTTTATATGTTTTCACCGGAAAGCGGAAATTGCATTGAAACATCGATTGTAATAGTTGTCGCAATATTTAGCTGAGGGAGGGAGATGCGTGTGTGTTGTAATTATTTCCCTTCTCCACGTCTGTGCTGTTTCTTTGAAACGAAACCAACCATATTTTCAAATTTGATGACATCAAAACAATGACCAGAGGATAAATTGCCGGAGCCTTAACTTGTAATGGAGGATAGGGTGAACCCGAGGAGGACACATTGACCACTTGACCACTGAATCACCGTAAGGAGAGGCGTTAACGAGACTTTTATGAAAGCAATACAACATTTTGATGGCGAGAAAAGTAGGCATATAAACTCATTGTTAAGACCTATCCTTATCACAATGGAGCGTCGTGTGAATACCTTCCCTTGTGCATGCAAGGGTGAATCAAGTGCACCTGTCCCCCGTAATACCATTTGCTGATCAGCTCTCTACTTTACGAGGCCCATGTGGCATAGGCTTAACCAGGTTTAGACATCGTGGAGCAAGGACTGGAAGTAATTAGATATTGCTGGAACATATCCTTTATCAAGTGTTACGATGCATATAGCTTTAACACAGGGCTTGATGGGCGATGGAGCGTTTACATTTGACATTGTGCCGCAAGGCTTGAAATATGGTACCACGTCTCTATAAATAGGTCACCGTCGGCATTTATCTGCGTTCCATCTTTGATAAATGAATTACCCGAATGGAATTTACCCCAGATGCCAGCGTGGGAGAGCGGTTTGAGCATCATTAGCACCCTTGCCAAAAGGGCAATACTGTATCACTATGAACCAAGCATAACTAACGCTGTTACCTCACACATTGTGCAGTGGCACATTTGCAAGCCTCAAAGCTTTGCTCTAATGAAGGATTCCATTGTAAAAAGTCCCAAAAAATAAGGAATCACTACGCAGTATAAAGCCACAAATGAGACACTTGGGTCTCTTGTTGAATAATGCATTGCATGAAGAAGGAAAGGGGGTAACGCCTTATCGCACGGTATCGCGAAATGCAGCAGCGTCTCCAGATGGAAGCCATATCCCGACCCAGATATCGCCCTCCCCCTATTTCTACGTGAGGCCCAAACGGACCCGTGGGTTATAAACACGCATCCATATTCTATTCTTCCTTATCCTTCTTCAAAAATAACTTCTGGCCCAATCCTCAATGGATATTCTCTAAATGTGATTTTAAGTTGGCGGTGGGGACATTCACCTCTTCAGTTCCAAAAGCGGTCGGCCCGTAAAGATGGGAGAACAAAGGCATTGGAAACAATCTCGGTGCATAAGAGGAGAACTACTGAAGCGTGAGATGACATCGCTAAAACACGGAGCCAATCTTCCGCGGATAATTCAAGCTGCAATAAATAAATTCCCTGGCGTTCAACTTTGATCTACTTGCTCCATCGGTAGAAGAACAACATTGACGATAATTTACAAGCTCATCCAGCATTTGAAATCATTTATAATGCTGTGATCTGACGTTCAGTTGATCGGAGTAATTGAAAGTCAGCGCTCAGTTCACTGAGGGCAGAGTGCGCTCGTTCTGACGATGCCCAGATGGGGGCGCTGAGAACTTCCTGGGTCCCTTGGCTGATCACCATGCTTGGTGAAGCATGGTGTTGCGTTGTTGAGGCTTCTGAGCTGGCGTGGCGGGTGCTCTGTTGTTGATTGTATCTCACCGCGTCTCACCCCTGATTAATGCAATTGGGTGATGAGTTCTGCTCGCTGTACCGATGCTAATGAGCAGGTGGAGTATCCAGGTATTGACACGTAGAAGAATTACTGATGCTGTATAACCTAAAGATTCATCGAAGCATGCGGTGATTAATAATGGTACATGAGTCACTCGTCAGTCGATTGATAACCATTGTGGCTGAACCATTTTGTATCGTGCAGGTTCATAAACAAAGAGTGAGGGAGTGAATTCAAAAGATGAGCAATGTAATTTTTTAACTTTGACTCTCATAATCACAAGCATGCTCATGAAGACAATTTCCAGTAATTATTGATAAGAACTCACAAACGAACGTTAGCCTCGTCTCTCATCCAATCAGACTAATTATTGCAGAGGCCTGCTATTATAAGCAGTCACCTGCACTCAGAATATCCCTTAGGATTAATTATCACTTTGACCGGTGTACTCATGCCAAAAATAAGGCACAACGACCTGCAACTAGATGCAACTGAAACTGGACCCATCCAAGAAGAAGCGAGGAAGGGGGAGGTGCGGAAGAGTTATTTTAGTTCCGTATACCACCGTGGCATTTCTGAAATGACGGCTATTTGGCCGTTCTCAGAGCACTCAGCCTCGACCTATCTAATTGCGCACCGTTCACCTGGAGTAGATGTTTACAATCGACGCGTATATATGGCTATTTTCAGATGCTAAAATACGTTTCGTGTGATGAGGCCTTTGCTGAATTGTATCTAACCACTCGGAGTACCTTTTGCACATGGATATGAACTAACATTTTCGGCGTAATATACTGAATATATATTTCAAAGTGGGCATTAATTTCCTTAATTTCGATCAATAATTGGTTGGATATCTAAAGTTATATTTATAGTTATACCAAATTGCGTTTTAACATCTACGAATGATACCAAGAACTGGTTATTACACTATTGATTACCGTATATTCATCGAACTGAATATGAGACCCAAGCACCTTGTAGCATCCATGGTTTCATGTGTCTGAAATAATTTCTCATCGATCGGACAACTCATATTAGCTGTTCTGGTTTAAAAAAATTTCCATTGAATCGGATTCAGCGAATGTCCCTGGCATAACCGAAAAGTACTAGCGATGCATGATCGATCATTATTTTCCATTGCATGTGTGTTATATAATCTTATAATTGATATTAAGTAACAATAATCGAAACTTTGACCAAATCACCATCATTGGACGGGACACAATGACATTCTTACGGAAAGTTCTCACAAACAATTTTGAACCTGCACTTCTTATCCTCCATTGGTCTCCGTTATGCTAGCTGTACACCCACACCCAAGCCATCTCGTTACCTATATGCGTGTATATATTGTACTCCAACTTTCAAAACAATTGGTCATGCTGGATCTGAGTACAAAAAAAAAGCACCACAAACAGCATTCAATGAATCTGAACATGTTCTGTTCATGATGGAAATGACGGAGCAGCAGATCCAGAAAACCTTCCCAATTTGTTGTCTCCTATAGCAACAGCCAAAACAATCAATTACACACATGACAGCCTGATTCTGTGCAAAAACAAGCATGCTAATTTGTTTGCGATGCGTTCGCCGTACCCAAAGTGTGAC
Source organism: Capitella teleta (assembly GCA_000328365.1). Lineage (NCBI taxonomy): Eukaryota > Metazoa > Annelida > Polychaeta > Capitellidae > Capitella > Capitella teleta. The sequence continues at coordinate 159,979 of KB294182.1, read as the reverse complement.
CTCATACGAAGTGAATCATGTCGCGTCATGGTTTCCTTCGTTCCAATGTAGAAGCGAGCCAATCAGGCACGTAGAGGCTGCAAGGCATATTAGTGTTTGGTTTTGCGATCAACGAGGTGGAGGCGGCTCAGAGTCTTCTTGAAGAAAGAAAGTGGTCGCCTCCGTTGGGAAACATTGTCTTCGCTCTCACTGGGAAAACAAGAGACTCGAAACAGATAATGAAATGGTCACTTGAACCGAGTGTATTGGTCATGTAGGCTCAATCAAGTGGGCTGAAAATAAATCTGGGTTCAACAACTGGTGATTTACTTACGTCTCCGCATAATCATTGTCACAAATCACTGATATTCGTTATAAATTTTGATTCTCGCTCGATAAATTAGCTGAAATTTCCTTGATTGCGATTGTCCATTTCAACCACTCTCTGAGTCTGGTTCTTACCGATTGCCCGACCCAGTGCCTCGGGTGTTGCGGCAGACATATTTGCAACGCATGTTCCGCTGAGTTCAAATCATGATGCCAATAGGAGTGTTGTCATGCTGAATGTTCATGGGTCGGCGGCAAGTGTGTAATGCGAGTAAGAAGGTGAAAAACTAAAAATGGAAGTGTTATTCAAGAGCACATCTGCAGTTTTATGTTGTTACAGGCAAAATGTGCTCGTGTGGCAATCACTGGGTTAGCGTGATTATTAGCCATGTATTGAAAAATTGAGGTGATGAGACATGATTATAAAGGTGAAGACAGCGAGAGATATCCCCGATTCAATGAATTATGCTCAACAACAATCAAATAAATACATATTTTCTGAATAGTGTTTTGCTGATCCCTGTGACAAATGGGCGTGTTGAATTTTTCACCTGGGTCACATGACAAGCACGTGACCTCTATTGTCATATCGCATCCATCAACAAAAGGAGGCAATACAGGAGGTTATGAAATCCAGCTCCTGCCGTTCCATCATGCTTCTATACTTGATGTGACAGCTACTCAAGGGCGCAAGGATTCCACTCAGACAGAAGCATTGTTGATATTTAACGAGTAGTTATCATGTTCGCTATCAATTTGTTCTTCCGAAATTCGTTCCAAGTTTGAAAACACATCAGAATTCGTCCATTTGCTGTAATGAAATTATTCCAAGAAATCCAATTATTTTCAAATCTGGGCCAATATAAAAATATGATTCAATTATGAGAAGTGAGCATTACTATTCTACGCTGAAGATGCATTGTATTATGCAGCCTTGTAAATCGATTTACGAAAACTCTGAAACTAACGCATTGGCTTCAATATAATTATTTTATATGTTTTTCTTCTGCTAGTTCTTCGGCCCTGAAATTTTGCTTACCCCTTACTTATTTATTTACTTACTTATGTATATTATGATAAGGGAAAATAGCAATCAAAACAATCTCCCTTACCAACCTGAGCTGCCCATTGCCTTGCACTTCCCCTAAATATATATCTGGGCCGCATGATATGAAGTTCAAGGCGAAGTTTTTCGCTCAATCTATTGCCTGTATGAGTGATGGCTCTTTGATCAAATCATTGCCAAATAAAAAAGCCAGAATTTTTTTCCTTCTTTTTTTTTCTGTCGGAAATGGTGAGTCATCTGAATCAAGAAGTGAATGGAATGGTGCGAGATGCCTTTCAGAATTGACCTGCTATAGGTTCGCTAGAATTATGAACTCCAAGGCAAATTGTTTTATGTCTTTCTTATTTTTTTAAGAACTTTCTTTGAGTGAACTAGTGCATCGTTGATACTCATATTTGCAATGTCTTGCTTGTTAGGGAAATGTCAATACCGCACTTTATGTCACATCAAAGCGAGCATTGCAAGGGGCTGATGATGTGTACGCATGCTTGCATGAGAAATGAAAAGAAACTACTTCATATTATATGCACCAAATTGCCAGTCGATATACCATAACGCCGGCGTTTACCTGATTTGCCTGAAGTACGCCGTGAATTACCATATAAAATTAAAGCCCGTCACTCATCGGTTTGTTTTGTGTCAGTTGAAGACATCTCTGTAGAATTCCCCCAGCGAATGCGTTCCACACATCACGATGTTCCCCAGTGATATTATGGAGAATCACGTTACCGTCGACTCTTTCTCCAGCACAGACCTGCCTAATGCATTTCACACTTAAAGAATCCAATTACCTGTACGCCCTCAGTAGGTGCTCGTCTCTGAGCAGGTTAACAGTGCTTACTTTCAAACCCTTCGTGGGTCATTTCGATGATTGAAACCTGAGCATTTGGCTAATATATGCTACCTAGAGACAAATATTCACAAGCACAATGTCAGTGTAATGCAGATATAAAAGGACGTTGGGTGTCAATGTCGAATGCGCCCAATAAATGCGAGTCGCTGCATTGAGCTATAAACCAAATGCTTTCCGAATAATAACAGGTTTCTAGAAAACAGGCAGCGGGGCTTCCACGCAATCGCGCGGCCTTGGAGCTCAAATAGCTGTTTTAAGGGCCTCTAAGACGACGTCCAGCGGTTGCTTTTCAAATCACGTGCCCCACTATTAGCCGCGATTCATCGCGAGAACAGATTATGTAAATCCAACGCTGTTGAGTGCAGTTGCAATCAAAGAAGCGAACATTCGCCTTCGCAGAGAAATGTAAACTGCTGCTGCTCATATCAACGGCAGAAATCCTGTAACTGCGACACCGGGAGTTCATTTCGACTTCTGACCAGCGCAATATCCTCAGCTACGATCGTGACAACAGGATCATTATCTAGAATCTCAGAACAGACATTCCGTAGATTATACACAACACACAACTTACTTGTACGTTATAACATATATTTCACTCAATTATAGGAAACTAACTGCATTAACAACAACATTTGACCAGACTACTATGTTTTCATATTTTATCGATGTTACTACCGATGGGATAACCCTTGGAGCATATAGATGGCAGGAGGAATTGTGCCAGAGTTTTATGTAAACCAAATAATATGTCGAAGCTTTGCAAAGCAGCAGGTGCTTGTTCAATTACCATTGAAATGAAACTGAATGTTCACTTCTATTAGTGCCGGGTGGTACAGAGGAAACAAACAATTATTTCAATGAAACCTGGTTCCTTCAATTGTGCCGTCGTTATGAACTAGTCTCATAACACTTCCAAGCGAATACTTGTGCAACAGAGTGTAGTTCCCCGGGTAGGTATTCTCAGCTTGTACCTTAAGTTATAGATGATATAATACACAGTGCTGTGAGAGGTAGTCCTACAATAGGACTTCTATTCCAAATAGGACTTGCACGATTTTACACCTACATCTATAGTACATCCCGTAGTCGCATGCACCATACACACACGTGAAGTATAAAGTAGGTCATTTGGTACTTGGAGGCGCGTACCCTAGATGAAGGTGAACCTCGCGTCTCTAGAACAAGCCTCAGGGGATATTCGGGCATAAACCCTAGTTGTGGCAGAGGCCTTCGCTAATGGATTTTGCGATGCATAGGTCGATGCAATACGCACGTTTTGCCTGATTAAAGTAGCATTTGGCCCTAATATAGAAGTTGGTAATGTGCACCCATATTTCAAATTGGCAAGGATTGTGTAGCACTTTTGCCAATCACCAAAGCTAATGATATCCAGCTACAATTATTAGCACATCACTGATATCCAAATAACTAGTATGCTTCATCACAAGAGCGGCGCAACCGGAGATTTAGGCGTCATTTGGGTGCAGAATTCTAAACCATATTTTGGTATTTTATATGGCAAATCACATACATGTATACACTGTTCTATCGTTGGCTAATAGACACAGTCACTCCATTTTATTTTCTTGTGACCATCGTTTGCCAAAGTTAAATTACTCTGAAATTCTGGACACAAAATGGGGCCCGATCCTTAGTTTGCGCTACTCTGGCGATGAAGGACACTACAAATTAATTTTTCTTTCAATACCACGTCTAATGTAATCATCTCATACACACCTCAACCGTAGCTCTGTACTACTCTACAAGAACATATAACATTACTACACGTGATTGCACTCACCAATCCCATCACTATCGCTCCTTAAACCAGAATTCTGGTCACATACTGGCCCCTTCTATGACCATACACTAAAACAACCAGTGCAGAAGACTTTATAGCGTCTTTTCCGGAGCTATTATTTAGCATTTATCAATTGTACTACGCATGGCTCGAGACATTTAAGGCTTTAGCTCTCGTTGGGGTTCACACAAAGAAGGTTCTAAGCCGACACTGGAGTCGTGAGAATCTCAATGAAATAAGGAAAAGCAAACAGGCCATGCCGCCACTTATTTTGTTCTGTTTAGTCTTGAACGCAGATACTTGTGAGTTAGGGTGACTGGAAAATCAGTGTGTAACCCGCAGTTGCATATCATTGCCATCCTGTTGTTTATAGGTCATATCTAGACATTCCAGGAATCGGGGTCAATCGATTTGGGTTTTTTTTGGGAAAATTGCAAAATGAACATTCATAAAGATATCTCCTGCTGACACCGATGCGTCATGGCATCGCAAATTATGGCACTTCGCCACAATCAGTCGCAGGAATCCATTTGCATGTTTAACGCATTTTTTCGTTACGGTTAAAGATAAGATCGGATCGTTACACCATGCATATCTGCTTATCAGATCGGTTTCTGTGTCAAAAGATAAGATCTGTCCTTCAAAAAAGGGCGTCAATTCCGTCTTCTTCGGTGTCCATGTCACGGTATTCAAATCCCGGGTCTTATGATTCGGGCGCCGACTGTCGCAATGCGCAGTTGATCCCCCGTTAATAGCCTGTGAAATGAGGGCACCCCAACCCCCTTCTCCTCCCCCTCCCCTCCTATACCACATTGACCCCCTTCCTTGTTTTATCGCAGGGGGTGCGCACCCCCATGCATCTGTAAGCGAATGAATTATGATTTTTTGATATTTTTATACGAATACCAAACGCAAATGCTTCCTCTCCCACATACATTTCCTTCCTTTGCACCAAACTACTGCATTATATGTAATCATTATTACCCATACGTTGCTGTATTAAATTGACAACCCTACGAAATTCGCTTTAACCCAAGAGAATAGATACATGAACCGTGAGAATAAAGAAGCATGTGTTTCTTGAGTCGGAGTCACTCAGGTGAAATTGGACATCCATCTTTCTCCGGTTTCGCGTCGTTTCGTCCAGGGATTCGTGACGAACTGTTGTGCGCACAGATCTCGGAGCTTTCATCTGACTACCGACATCCGACTATCCGTAATAGACAACATGAACAGTGAAATCGAAAACCCAGTTTAAGGTGTTTGTGTATGTTTGTGTGTGATCAGGGGTCTCCTTAAATATAGGTCACTGCCCTTGCTCTCATGGAAATGTATGGCTGTAAGCATACGCATTGTATATGATTCATTTCAAAAGTTGTTAATCTCGTTATTGTATATGATTACTTCGTGCGTAACGAGTTTATACCAAGGACTCTGTGAATATCCGTATCCGTTATCAGAACGAAGGGAATGTGACTAATAATTATTTATTTATTTATTTATTTATTTATTATATTAATTATATTTATCTTTGGTGTATCATCAATAAATTAATGTCTACTTGGCGCCATGTAATTAATACTAAATTAACACTGTCCTTAATTTCACACTAGAATCATTCCATTTTCCGCACCAAGACGATCTTGAATCTTAATTCTACACAGTAATTGCCATCATCCTGGTGTCAATTAACAACTAACCCGCTTTTTCTCGTGCAATTAAGCAAATAATTGTTTTATGGTTTCTGTATGAAATACAGTATCTATGACAGTGTTCCATTTCAGCACTCACGCAAACTCCAACACGGAGCAACCATAATTAATACAGAACAGACCCATTTCGTAATGCTGCCAACATCAATTCGTCCACTCTTAACTTTATTGGTTGCACAAACGCCTCATGACTAAATTGACCTCTTTTGTGACCGTGATAACAATGTTTTCACGTGATGTTTAGTCGTGTGTGGCGCTATCTACCGCACTGAGCATTTCCGCTAATTGCTTGCCATAATTCATGGATAATATTGTCGGGAGCTGTGACGCATGCGTCTCATAGCTGTTGCATCGTGTTGGCACTATAGTGCGGCTGATTTCCTATAAGAATCTGCTAGTGGACTTTGAAACCACAAATCTGTGACTCTCATCGGGCAACAATAAACCGCAATGAAGTAGTGCCGGCTTGGCATTTCTTCGATTGGGGTACGTTGGCCTCAGAATCGTCATGTTTGATTACAGGCGAGTAATGTCAAGAAGCAAAACTTTACTCCAAGGAAAAAATGTGCAGGTTAACTTATACTTGCATTATACACTAGATAAAATGAAAATTTCTCAGTGCGGATATATTCTTCGAAATCCAGCAACACAAAAACCTCAGAAAGAAAGACGCGCTAACAGAAGCGACGGTCTGCTTATTGACCGTAGCATAGCTTCTGCCTTCGGGGGATCACAGGAGGCAGCTCCTGCAATGCTTCTCGGGTGTGAAGATAAAAACCCATTGGCTGATAACTCTGTAATTCCTTATCAGCAGGAACAACATGGTGTGCTTATTTAGGAAGCCGTTCAAGGGCGAATATCAAAGGCCATGAAATAAGACACCGACTTTGGCGCTCGATAAGTTGACAGGGGTTTGTTCCGTTCTTTCCGCTTTGTGGTTATACATTATAAGTGCTAGATTTCCTCGATTTTGACAAATACCTTTTTCCAAGAATATAATACATTTACACATTGTTTGCACCGTTTCTGGTTTCAATGCCTGATATTCAGGACAAGGAACGCTATCTGATCTTCATATAAGGCGAATGTCAGGCCAACAGAAGGGAGATCGTGCCGAAGGGATTGGCCCTGACTCAGCCTGCATTTAATCAATCAATGGCTGACAAGTTTCATGAAACCCAGACCACCACCTCAATGCCACTCTGGGGATGGAAGCTCACAATACACCTGCCAGATAACATGGAAGTTCTTAACAATTTTGAGGCCCCAATACACTACGCTTCCAGAAATGACCAATATTGGTTTTGAGACACCAAATATCGGTCAGACAATCCCGGTTATTTGCATTGGATCCATGCTAATTGTGAGTTGCATATTATGCCCTTGAGGTTAATATGAAGGTCATCACGTGGTTTGCAACCGAGACGTATCAATCAAACAAGTTTCGTAATCAGATGAGAAATCAAATAAAGCAATAGACCGAGATTAAGCCAGATCAGCACAGCCGCTTTGTCGTTTGACGTGGACGCCCGAGTCATCCGGTGTGAAGGCTTTCTGATATTTCATAGCAACTAGGTGAGCCATGAATTATAATTAATGCATAATAGAATTAATTTATTCGACAATATCTGTAATGCACTCATTCAACCCAAGAGCGATGATATAATAAAAATAACCATTGTAAACCAGTCAAACCTGTAGAAAATAAAGCAGCGTACATAAAATATAAAACACAGCGTCCGCTCCTTCGGTATTATCGGAGGTGTTGGTAGCTTGATTTACCCCCTCACAGGGGGTCCATATGTTGGAAACTATCCCCCAAAAGAAGCTGGGTACTTCGACGCCCAGAAACGAGCAAACGACGGATTTTTTCCCGGAAGCTTATCATGCTCATAGGGAAGCAGTGGTCACGTGATGAATGGCGAGGGGTCACGTGGGTGAACGGGATCTCTCGTGAATCACGCCATGCGAAGATGCAAATGAAGCGCGGCGTTATTATGGGCCTATCTTGCGCCGTCCAACCCGAGGCTTGCACGCCACTTATACGACACAAACATGGACTGACAGCCCAACAAAGGCTCGCATTGAACCCCCCACAGAAAAGAACTGGCATTGGGATTTAACATTGCCAATACGTCTCGTAGCCCTAAAGGTGACCTATATTCAGTGACCAATGATATAAAGTTCGCAATTTGAAATTTTGTTCATCGACAAGCGGTGGGTAATCCAGTGTATTGTGTGATTGTGGGTCTATATATTCTGGTACAGCATACTGCACGCGAGTCAAATTGATTGATTAAGCTTTGTGTATATATCTCTTGTGATATGTTGACATTGGTCTTACATGAATACTCGTGTCCCACAGAAGCACACGGTCCGTACAGGCGTTTATTAATCAGCATTATGCAAACTGTAGGTCCGGAATGTTATATAATGAATGATAATATAATTATATTGACACAGTTCTCGGAAGCATGAAAAACGACTTGCTGTATGCTAGCAATTGCAGGACGATAAAAGCCCGCTGCAAATAACCGTGGGTGTCCAGTAACGACTCACTGCTTGAGCCGATTAAGAGATATGGAGGAGGAAACTGGAACATGGATGATTTCCTAGAAAAGCGCTTTTGTAGATTCCCCTCAAAAGTCCTAAGGGGATGTCTGGGGTCGTGACTGGCTGCCTCTGTCACGGAATCACGGGAAAGGTAAACATGAAAGCTTCGGTGATGTACTGCTCATGCATTAAACACGAGTCCCGCCCAGACATAAATCATAAGAAGAGTCGTCTATTTTAGTTTTGTTCATGACCGTTAAGAGTACATCTGTCAATGACATGGACGCCGCAGGACCACTTCAAATTCACTGCGCTGTTGTCAATTCATCAAGGTCTGCGAGACAAATGTCTCGGCGATAAAACATGGTCAGGGCGCAGGAATTACTGCCATGATAAATGCTGAGTCCCCAGTCAGAGAGCTCACAAATGAACAGCAATTGAGGGAGGCTGTGCTGACGAATTGGTCCAGGTGAATTATGAGAAATTAACAAATGAGGATGCAATCCCTCACCTACGAGGCGCTACACGTGTGCAGGGGATCATCAGTTGTTGGGCATTCAGCGCAAGAAGCCATCTATTTGCAGCACACATCAATGCTCCCCGCCGCTCTTGAGACGACGCACAAGTGGGTCCCAGGAGAGCTGTCCCGGGCCTCTTCTCGCGGCCAATTCCGTTTTGCGCGACGCCTGCTCAGAGGAATCCGAATCTTATGCAGCGCATGCGTATTCGCCCCGACTTCCGCAAAGTGAACTTGATCCCTTGTTAATAGCCTGCGAAATGAGGGGCGTCCTGCGATCGAGCATTCGGGTTATTTAGAGATCGAACGCATCTAATGCTTAGCTGCTTGTATGCCGCAGCAGCGCGGATTGAGGGGAAGAAGCGGCATCTTATCTTCTTCTCCGCATGTATAGATTCAGCAATGTGACGAAAATTGCCTCAGACTGCCTCTGGCCAGGGGGACATGAGCTGACACGCAACGCTCGTTCACAAGGTAATTGTCATTTCATGTGCATTTGAATTGTGTGAACGGATGCTGACCCAGTCTTGGATATATATACGGGCTTCTTTTTTTGTGTGGATAATTCACCGTTTGGTCAAGTTGTCGAAGAGGTAAGTCCTGTGCTTCTATGCTGTCGGATCCTTTTGCGTGGACATAATTATCACAGCGAAATCAATTATATAAGTGATCTCATCATGCGAACCACAAGTCATGACATAATTGTTGCAAATTCATATCAGCCCATCTACAATTCTATTACTCCATTCTATAGACAAGTGGGGTCGCTCAGTGCGTGGTCTGGAGCGTCTGCTTGACCCCGTTAGGCTCTCTTGTGACGTCTCCATCTTGGTGACTTTTCACGGCATCGAATTACTTGCAGCACGCAACAAAGGCACAATCACAATGTGGGGCTGCACTTTCCTCTTCTGTGCTTAGGGAACTCATATTTATTTCTAATCTCTTATTGTTCAATTCATTCAGATTGAGTCGGATTGTTTTTAGAATGTCTATAATGATTACGTCATTAAAAATACGCTCTTTATAAGCATCCTCTTGCACGCTGCACACGCTTTAACCTATATCTATATCTCAACTATTTTAAACCAAATGGTTGCCATGGACGCCCAGTTTTAGCGGGAGTGGCTTCTTCGGCAGCACGATCACTTCGCGGAATATTTATTCCTCGATGAATTGAAGTAGTTATCCGTGTTATGAGAGAAATGTCACGGGGGAACGGAGATTAGCGGTTTTGGCTCATGTGTCAACGCAATTGTCGCCAACTGCTGCGAAGCGTAGGTTGCTATTGTGTTCTGGGTCAAGAAAAAGTGTCTACTTTGGATTATAAAGTATAATCCACGAAATCTATTATATTGGCTGGTAGTTGACACTTCTTCAAAATAATTCAGTTTGACGCCAATTTTAGAGTTAAAATACTTTAGGTTCTGTGATTCAATACGATTTACCAATTCATAAGCTTCATTGTACAAATTGGGTCAAGGTTAAAGGTCGAAGGTTCAGTTCACACACTTCCAGCGTGCTCGTCTATACAGAGTGGACCTAAAGTAGTCTATCTACTCCATGTTAAATATAAAACTGTAAAATTTGCCAAAATGTATCATGCAATTATTCCGAGAAAATAATTACTGTTATGGAATGAATATGTTATTCTGCGCCCATTTATGCAAAGAAATCAAATAAACAGATTATTTTGAATGAGAGAGGAACATTTAAATGTGAGTGGTAAGTGATTGCGAAGAGGGCAAAATCAGATGAGCCCCTGAACGAGCACTAAGGAATGCCATCTGTTGCATGGCGCTTCAATCCAAACTGTGGTTTATTTTCATTTTATGAGATGAACATTAGTGCTACTCTCACAACAATAACACTCTCAAACAAAACAATAGCACGAGTGCGATGCCTTATTTGTGCGTTCAATGAAGCCTATCCATGGTCCGGGGCCCTCTTTGCCACCAAAAGTGGAAATATCGTGGAAAGTTGAGTGCACTCTATTAATTGAGATAAATTGGCATAAATTTTGATAAAATTGAAATATAAATTATAGGACAAGCAGCATGACATGTTAGACTTATCATACCAATTATTTATTTCTGTTATTATAGTGTGTTTTTTACACTGCGATCCGTTTTGTAACACTTTCTCATAAATGCGCAGCGTCATTGAAAAGAATTGAGATCTTTAACATGGAGTAGATAGACTACTTTTAGCCCACTCTGTTTAATCCATTTAATCATTATGCAGAATGTTATCCTCTTTCTGGAAACATACTTAGTTTTATGAAAGGCTAATTGCAAGATGACGTTTGAAGTTTTGATTTGATGTGCACACGTGTTATCATGTAATTATTATTACAATCACTGTACAGGTACTGGTCTAAGTTAGGTTCAATTGGGTGGTAATTAAAATCATAGCATTATCACGGCAATGTCATAACAGCAATGTCACGAGTAATGTTACAGGAATTTTCTTCGACAGTTCCAAGAAATATCACCTCACCTCGCTGTGATGATTACTAAAATAGCCGGAAGTTCCGTCAATGTTAGCCCTGTTCTTTTACATCTTATAAGTGGTGGAAAAAAGCGACACTCCAACGGATCAGTTGCTTTTAGTGGATTAGCTGTCAGGTGAGACTGACCGTTGCATTGCTCAATGTTTTTTCCTGTAAACATACAATCCCTCGTTTAAAAAAAAACAACACACATACAAAAATTCACGTGACACCTGATATATATTAGGTAATTACAGAATACAAGAATTATCCTCCCCTCGAGAGGACATTTCGCCAGAAGCCAGCCGCGCAGGCCCATTCATAACGTCCTTGCCCGGGGCGTCCCTCACGTCCAGTGCAATCCGTTGCATTGATTTGAACCGAAATAACATCATTACAGTGATTTGAATAAGTGAATTATCCGACTGAAAAGGCTCTGATCATGCAAGGTCATGCGTTGGAGACACCTGCGTCCGACCGGCGGCGTCTGGTTGCAAGCGTGCCTAGAACTGTCAATACTTGGACCCGATGACCTTAATGGACAACCGAATGAACACACATTTCATTCTTGTTCTGTCCCATGTTGTTATAGATTGATCAGATTATTGGCTGCGTGCAGCGATGTGTGCGAAGGCAAGATGACGGATGGCGTCGTTCGTCTCTTACGCGTCATTGCTGGCTTTTCTGTTTCGATTTCAAGCGTCATCAGAATTCCATCTCCGACTGTCCACCGCGCAACTCATCGTAAAATCACTCAACTCCAAACGAAGAAAAAACATTATCCGAGCAGTTTGCGCCAACTCCATAACATGCTGGGCAAAAGAGTTGGCTGCATAGAACAATTAGTAAACGCTCCCGATATGAGCTGGTCAGCGTAGCATATATCTCTGCACCCAATGACCTTGGCACTTTGCTAGAGGTGTGAACCCCTCACCTGGTATTCGGCCCGTGGTATTATCGAAGGCGGTGTTTTCGGAGGCCATGAGTTGTATCCCCCACGATTCCACACAGGCGACACCTTGAAAGGGGGAAGGCTGACATGATTACAGTGTGAGGTCAATTTTTCCCTTGCATAATCGGTTTTGATCCACGTCAAGTGCAATGCATTTCAACCGACATTAGCCCTTCTTACTCGCTTCTCCGTTTTTTCTTTGGACCTTTAGATTCTGGTTTCTTTGTTGATGTTTTATTTCTCTGAAGAACATAATGATTACTGAAGCTGACGTACTCATCCGATTGTTCTGTACTGAACTGTCCAATTGCTCGCTCTCTGGTGTAGGCATTGTTAATCGTCTGTGGGAAATGAATATAGATCCCGTAATCCTTATTGGAAAACGATGGCTTATCACACGTTCTTCTCTCCCTGATGTTTTTTTTCTTTTGAGGAGGAAATACAACCATTGGTCGCTCAACAAAAAGCTGCAATTAGCCGAGATGGACAGCCACCAAAGAGTTTTTCCTCGAGACGGGAAATGAAGATCTTAGCATTATTTACCCATACAATAAATAGCAATGATTGTGATCCTGAATAGACAACGATTTGATCGTGAATTGGTGTAGCAATTCCTACGAAATCGGCGTCATCATTATTAGTTATTACCGACCTCCTAGATCAGTGAGAGCGCTTGTTGGTTGGAAGAGGGGTTTTTTTTTGCATTTATTTGGGAGAAGCCAGAGAAGGGATGAGATCAGGAAGTCAACACTAAGCACCGACTAGAAAACAAGGTCACATTGGGGACAAGCGGATTTGACTTACCGCTTAGATAGAGTGCTCGAACGCATGTGTAGTGAGCAGACATATAGCCCTCCTTATTGAAATTGTCATGGGTGGTCTTTTCCAGGTTAATGTTGAAAGTTGAAATGCGACTTCATTTCAAAATGTCTCTGTGCATATCGTTGGGTGTATAGAATAAGTGCACACTATAAGTAAGCATATGGCTTTTTGCATATATTATGCGTCAAACTATTATATAATTCATATCTTGCTTGTATACAAAATTCACCTAGACCTCCTGTGCCCAATTCAATCAGTACATCTTTGACGTCACAGAGGAAACAATGCAATACCCTCAAAATAAAATACACACCATCTTGGCAACTGAAGCATCGTACAAACAGGCCCTCTATTGTGGAACACATTATGCATGATGCATGAAAGGGCTTTACGGCTCCATCCAACCCGTGATAACAACACCAGAACAAGAGCCCGGAGACGGGGTTTCCCCCTACTCTTATCCCAAAGGCAGTAGCGCATAGCGCCCGACCTTATTACGCAGTTAGGAAGCACTGCAGAGTCACAGAAGAAGTATTATTATAACGAATTGCAATTATATTTCACAATCGAAACGCACATGGCCTGGATCGGAAACTTGGTCCTCGCCGCTCGACATAGGATTGCAGTCACATCACGTTGCATTCACCCGAATGAAACAAAAGACACAAATAACTGAAGTAAGAAAAATAAAATATTTTTCATCGAGCAACTATAACGTTTCATCCCTCCTTCCAATCAAATATAAATCATATATCCTATATCATATATGCTATATCATACATCGCATATCTTGTATATTCTATATCATATATACCATATCATATATCATATACAATATATCATATTCATATAATATAATATAATACTTATCATATATCATATTCTACCCCATTTTATCTTATGATATTGTATTTTTTATATTCGTATCCTGTAAAATGAAGACATAATTGGGCAGCATTATCGAGACTGTAATTATAATTGCGTGGCGTAATTTTAGACAGACTAATGTCTAGCCTTAGGCTCTGAAATCAGACATCATAGGTTTCTAAGCGAGTCGGTGTTCCAATGGCCCATTCGATGTCAGCAGTAAACAAGGCTCGTCTTGTGTGCCGTGTGGTCGCTTGGGTCCAGTTTATTGTTGTAATTAAGCGGTGACCTCACACGGAGACCTCACCATAAAATAAGCAAGTAGGGATGTCTGCTCCAACGGGTACGACCTCTGCGCCACCAACGCCAACTAGTGCTACAGGATAAGCAAGGGCTCCTCCCGTGGTTTACTTGTCACTTCACTTACCATTTATTCTTGATGAATGACAAACAATTATTGAGACTACATGCATTTTGGGTAAATTTTGTTTATCTCTCCCTCGTTCATTCTTTTGCTGTGGGTTTTCTCTATAGCGCTTTGAGCACAAACGCACTTTCTAATCACATCTAGTTTTGTGAACCAAAACAGGTGTATTGTGTGGAGCACGGGTTAGAGACAAAAATATCTAGTGCATTTAGACCGCATAATTCAAGACATCCACATGCCAACACTAATCAAACACATACAGATGCCAATAAATCCATGCAATGAACCATGATTTATTGTCTTCGCACTCCCTCGGCCATAAGCTAAGCCCCAAGATCACGCCTGATGTACCCAAGAGCAAACAATCCTTGTCCTTGAGATTAGTGTTGTTGCATGCGGCCTATTAGCGAAATCTCTCGCCAAGGCTAAGGTCTCTACGAGCATCATCTACGATTCTACGTCGTCTGCGCCGCCTCAATGGCATGCATAAAGGGACGAAGAGGACGACTCCTTATCGTGACATGGAACATTCAGCAGAGGGTCGTTGTCGTCATTTGCATAAAGACGGAACGGACATTACGTGTACAGCATGCAAAACATTACGAAACATCATATACAATTTGATTGTGAATGCATTTCTTAAATGTGAGAATTGAAATTACTGACGGATAACATTGCAAGGATTAATTTCTCCCACTGCATTTGACGAAATGAAATGATCAAATCCGAAGCCTTCGCTCTCCAGCACCCAATATAGACCTTTCAACCAGAACACAAAACAGTGGCACACAAAAACCAGATACACAAAAAGCATTGATGACTTGTCCGCGCCGAAGAGAAGAAACATTAGCCTTGGAGAACGATTCCCTTGAGGACATTTGCACCCAGAATGAAATACTTTCCACTCAGATCTGCCCCAACGGACGAACGAGGAGATTTCCCCAACTTAATCGCAGCTGTAAATTCAGATTAAGAAGCTGAATGTTGATTCTGTGTCGGTTGTTTCCAGAGATAAGTGTTCGAAATTTAAACAAATTAAATTGCGAATTCTGATTGGCAAGGTAATGTTTTACTTTCAATCAAAATTTATCGTGTCCAGTTATCATCAGCATTAATCTCGGTTCAATTTCCTTTGATCTCGCTTTTATGGACAGCCTTCCATTCCAACAGTCGTTCATGTCAATCGATCAAATTTGGCATTCGTGGTTCTGGGACACATCGCGAGCGGTCAGAATAACAGGTTGAGATACAACATGACCCAGCAGTGCCCTTCAAAATATGTCTACGGATAACGACCGAATGGTGCGTTGAAATGAACGATATTGTGCGGAATATAGGCCAATCAGTCGATTGCAGCTTCTATTTCATTTGTGCAGGCACACAAGAGAACTTTATTCCTTCTGATAACAGATGTGTGTCTTGTAAACAGTTCGAGCATTACCCTGATAACCCATTTTTTTCCGTGATAATTTGGGTAGGATATCACGCTTTATTAGAGTGTAATCGCTACTCATCAAGGGTTGTTTTTTTTTATTAGAATGAATGAATGCAACCGCATAAGGTTGGATCTGTTGCTGATAATACTTATCAGGGAATGATATTTAAAATATACTAAAGATAAATAAAAACAATAATAAAAATAAGCGCATATTTAAATCGCATCGCATCACTGTGATGTATGTCTTATAGGCAATAATTCGCTTTCTTGGATCACTTATAGAAGTTATGTTAAACTTCAAACAATCCAAACAAGAAACGCAACTTATTTCAATTCGATTCATTTCAATGTTGCCCTTTATGAAATTATTTTGTGTCCGTACTTAGTATTATAGTCACTAATCCGAGGCAGCCAGTAGCAACAAATTGATACAGGAGTATGTTATGTACATTGTGATTTGGGCTTACGTGTCACGTCTGGGGGTTCTACCACCAGGGATAAGTTGTTGTGAACCGCGTAAAGCCCTAAATGCATTGCTGCGGTTTACAAATCAATAATTTATCTATAAGAGGTTACAAATTCAAGAATATTAATAATTATTGGTTCATTTCATTAAGTCAGCCGCAGAAGAACAAAAAAGAAGTTCTGCATATCAGATAATAAGGCGATTGAGTTATGCTACCGTTTTCATGGTGTTGCTGATAAGAATTTGAGATTTGATTAAGAATGGGAGCTTAATTAACTCGGACCAAAGTACTGGAGACAAAAATTCAACCAGACAAATATTATACGACAGACATGACAGGCACATATGCATGAATGCATGCATCCTCACAGCATTCACAAGTGTTATCAGTTCAGAACGTTATGCAAATGACGACAACGACCCTCTGCTGAATGTTCCATGTCACGATAAGGAGTCGTCCTCTTCGTCCCTTTATGCATGCCATTGAGGCGGCGCAGACGACGTAGAATCGTAGATGATGCTCGTAGAGACCTTAGCCTTGGCGAGAGATTTCGCTAATAGGCCGCATGCAACAACACTAATCTCAAGGACAAGGATTGTTTGCTCTTAGGTACATCAGGCGTGATCTTGGGGTTTAGCTTATGGCCGAGGGAGTACGAAGACAATAAATCTTGGCTTTAGAGGAACTAGGCCTACTCGGGTTTTATGGCAACATTATTGATAATCAAAGGCATACATAGCTAACGATTACCACAAGGGCTTTGCACAAAAAAAGGACTTGTCAAATACAAGATGCCCAGCTCTAGACTCGCTGGTGCACGACAAAATATAGTATATAACTATGGGTAGCACACAACATATTCATTCTTGGTGCAATGCCCAATAGTACTAGACCTTCTTCGTTTTGACGCCACCATCCAAAGAGGGCAATTAACACTCGCGACAGTTGCCAACTGTGAGAGATGGATTTATTTGATGATCTTGTCTTGTGTTGGGCAATCCACAATCAATATATGTCCCTGAAGTGGGTTTACTGAAATCTTTCTAAAAGTACTATACAGTCATGTTTCTGAATGGCATAAGGTTCAGGGTTAAACCTATTCATCTAAAACATGGAAAAGATTTTCCTGGAATATAAGTCATCGGAAGGGTAACTCAAATCCAATAAACTCCAGCCGTGATATTTGAATTTAAATGTCTTTGTCTTGAACAATCCAATATGGTGTAACAAATGCAATGACGAACGATTTGAACACAGTCTCTATAATGGCGCCCTTATTTCACTACCGCTTCAAGACAGTCCCTGCAGGCTTACGTTACAAAATGGAGCAGCCGTCAGCAGTGGATTTATGTGCTGGGTGCACTCAATGGACTATCACGCACTTTTGAATCGAACTCGCTTCATAAAACTTGGATAACATCTTAATGCTCACATCGTGTCGTATTTGGTGCAGCAATGGGACTGACTATATGGGAGGAGAATAAGTGTGTATCTCTTTCCTATTGAGTAGAAAATAAGGCGTGGGAGGGTGACATATGTTAATACAGAGAAGCAAAGGGGTAAAAATGATATTAATAATAATCATCATCATCATTTTATCCATGCCATCCATTGCATGGCATACATTTTTTCAACAATAAAAATGACATAGTTAAAGAAACAAACGAATGAAAACACAACTCAGTGAGAGAGATCAGCCCAAGCAGTACAGATGTAAAACAAAAGTTGTTCAATTTCCAGAGATTGATAACAACTCCAGTCTCGCATTCTAATCAATTCTATAATGATATAATCAATTCTGTAATGCTATTGCAAGTGGAGCTGTCTAGGTGGTTTTGAGTGTTATTAAATCTATTGAGTTGGTTGCCAAGAGTGTTGGATGTTAACAGGGTAGTTAGAGTTAAGGTAACCACTCCAATTATTTACTCATTAGACTTTTTTTTTTTTTTTTTTTTTTTAGTTTCGTACCGTTTATAAAAACTGTTCCTAGTTAAGTGTGTGACTCGTGGGCATATGGAAGAATCCATGTAATCTTGGTCCAGTATATCCGCAACGTGAACTTCGCTTTCAAAATAGGCGATCAATAATAAGGAATAGGCCAATGGGTTTAGGGATTATCCCTGTCGTGAGTATAATGGCATTCCAGAAATGCGGTTGTGTCGCGTAACGTTAGTCTGATGATTGCATAACGTTCATGAATTCTTGAGTATGAATCAGTGGGCGACCGCATAGTTCACTGAGTGCGACAATTGTGTCACCTTATAACTTACTCCGATCGAGAACTTTATGAAAAGTTGGGATCGTAGTTTACAATAACTATGACTATTTATATTTATTGCGTGCACTTGTCCTTTGTACATACATCTATATATATAATTATTTTAGCCTCCTTTGATTGATTGGTTAACCATTGATTTATTAATATGTGCATCTATGTTAACCGTCTGTGTATCCATGCGTTCAGGCCGAATAAAGATAGCTAATCGCATGATAGCCCGTGTGTTCATTGATTCGTTGTTCAGCTATAGCAAAATGCGTGACAACATAGACTCAGGAGGCGTGTCGCCTTCCAAGGGATTACTCTAACGTCCATTGGCGACGGCCTTGACGCTGTCGGCGGCTCGACTTCAAACAGAGCAGGCGACAATAGGTGCACTGACCAAGCGAGTCAGCTTCTAGGTGGAGCTGATGATTGACCATCAAGGCCATGAGAATTGGTCAATCATGGCTGGAATTGGATTTGATGAGAAATGACTCCGAGGGGAGGTGTCATGGCTGAAGCAGAGTGCGTATTGTGTGGCCGCATGGAGCATGACATGCATGGTGCTCAGTAGCTGAAACCTTATAAACGAAGGCGATTCGATGTGGAATCATAACGCACTCATCTGGGGCGTTACGCATGTATCATAACGCACTCGTCATCCATCTCAATCTTAACAATAGCATTACACTTATTACGGCACCAAGTGAGGTCCATCTATTAAGTGCTATGTAAACAGGCTCACCTCAGTGCATGCGTACTAAGCCCAAGTGATGCCCAGGGGAGAGAATGTCGCCCTGTTTCGCTGCTGAGGGATGCGCCGGACAGATCAATCACTTAAGGTTGCGTCCGATACGCTGTCTGTCTGACAGGCAGCGGCCCACGGGGACACGCTGCCAGATAATAAAGAAAGCAAATAATTCAGAAACCGTCTGTCATCCATCAACACCCAGCGCCCCGTTGTAGTCGATGTGCCAAAAATTCCTACTGACCTACTTAACTGACCTATTTAGTTACCACTGCTAAAACAAGAGCGCAGCTGGAGTATCCCAGGGATGCAACATTCTTTGGCTTTCATATTTCCCTAACGTTAAATTGTGACCTCCTTTGGCCTCCAATCGATCAAAGCCTGGCGATGGGCATCAGGCCCCTTGCAAGGAAACCCACGGTCGCATGTTCCGAGCTGAGATGAACGGAAAATAGCTTGGCTTTTACTGTCAGAATTATGTTCGACTACGACTCCTTATGAAGGTGTACCTGAATAATGTGAAGTACGAACAGACGGAGAAGGAAGTGAGAACCTTTGAAATGCCAGGACCGCATGTCATTCGTGACCTTGATCTTGCGTGGGATCTGTCGCCTTTGATCCACCGCATTTTACCCTAATCCGCGGGCCATGCTGCGCTGACAGCCCCCCTACCCCCTCTGAACCATTGTCGTGCATTGTTCTTGCTTCACATCTGAAAAATATGTGTATATTATGTTGACGCTGGATTTAGAAACATATTTTTGTGCTCAAGTGCGTGAAGAATGAGTGTGACAGAGGAAGGGTGACTTTAGCGTATGATTTGCACCAATCACATCTAGGGCAGCTATTGAAACCCCATTTTTGGACTTGAACGGTCGTGTAAATCTCGTGTCATCCAAAGCATGTCTGGGTTGGCAATTTCAGCATATGCAAGTGCATTCTTAAGGGCTTTGGAGTGAGGTATTTGAGGGAATGTTATCGATTGTACGGCATCTATATGCTTCGTCAATAATTCAATTCATATGTGATTGTACGCTAGTGCGTGATGGCCTAAAAGCACTGTAAGCACATGAAGGTAAATGGTTCCGGGAGTAACCAGGCATACTTGATCAAGAGCACTGTTTTGGCTTCGCTCAATGATCAGATGACGACGCCACGCCCTCCTACCAATCAATCAGGGCTGATAATAACCGCTCACCTGCTTGGGACACACTCGGGCGCGCCCATCGAGAAAAAAAACTGCTCCCGGAGATTCTCACTTATCAGCATAATCTCAGGGCGTTGAGTCAAGAACGGATCACAGGCATTTGCTGGAACTCTCTTAAGTAATCAATGACGAAAGCTGCGATTGGCTCGCTTCTCTGATCGCGTTCATTTTAAATTCCTTCTTTTACACGCCCCCCCCCCCCTCTTCCTCTTTTATTCGGCAGCTTCTTCGCTGGCTTTTGCATCATGACATTAATTTGCTGTTGAATCACCAAGGGAACAGTCTGTACTCACCTAGTAGATGCTTTCAATATGCGGGGTCATAAGGTCAGATTGCCATCAATTATTTGACGTCCCTTGCTTTATATCTCTGTTAGCGGGTAATTTCTACGGCTCAAGATCAATTCAAAAATAGGTCTGGTGCTGAAAAGGTTGAAGCTCACCATAACTTCAAAGATAGCAACGGCTCTCATTAGATCAATCATTCCCGTCTTCGTTTTCCTCCAGGTGTTATGTCGGGAGGTGAAAGAAAAAAGATTATCCAGTGAAGGTTCCTTTAAATAGTTTACGTAGACCAAATACACAGTATATGCATCGTTCCACAAGGCTATAATAAAAAAAGGAATGTTGCAGGCGTTATCAATTCATAAAGATGAAATCAATCTCATGAAATGGAAGCCATCTCATCCAGTTATGCTTCCGACTTTTCCTTTATTGAGTAAACACCCCAAAAAGGGAATTTCAAAGCTGAACACGTAAACACTGGTAAAAGCAATAGTAGGGGGAAATTGCAACAATACATGGCTCTGCCTACACACGTATGTTATGGATATTTCTAGCCTGAAACACAAAACGAAAAAAGCATCATAAAAAAATCAATATGCCCTTTTATATCCTCTGGAATTAGATTTGATCAAGCTACCGGGAAAGGATTAGTTGCGAGGTTTTTCTTCAGCCTGCCAGAGGAAGACAGTATGGAGACCTATGACTTGGTACAACCTTTGCTTTGAACTTGGTTTGTACCAAGCGTCCTTTTGTACTACAGCCTCAATGGTTGGTTGTTTCGCATTGATGTTTTGTTTTCATCTCTCGAGCTGTACAATGGTAATCAGAGGCAATGACGCTATTCATCTAGCGATCAATACGCGCGAGAAGAGCAGGAGTCGATGATACAACTGCACACACAGCCTCCTCCAAGTCGATGGTGTGACGAGAGTCAGGAGAACCAGCTGTTGACCGAGATGGTATAAGTGTACTTAACAAAGAAAAACCCTGCTATCGAAGAATTCGTAGCGGCTTAACAGATGATTCTTGCGGTGAATGATGGGGTGGTTGACATGAATCTTGTTCGGCGTCACCTTTGTGAAATAATAACTGATTGTTGAATGCGTCGATATCCGGAGGTGTCAATTTGTCCGATGTACCTGATGTAGTTGGTGCTCTTCCAACCCAGACGCGAGATAGGATCCCTTGATGTCTTGCTTTAATCGATTCCGGATCATTTGTAGCCAGTGATTATTGATCTTTTATTCCGGTCATAAATGCTGCTGCAATTATTATCTGCAACCTCTATAGAACATTGTCTGCAACTCTGTTCTGCTTCAGCCTCGTTACATACCGCGTGTTTTCTTTGAAGTTACATCCAGTTATTTATGTGAGATCATGGTGAGGCTGAAGATAAAACAGAATCTGAGAAAAGTTAGAAAGCGTGTTAGGGCTCTACACCGAAGGCCACAGGGTGTGTTGCAAGGCAACAGAGAGTCCATGGCGCCTGCCTCAGCAGCAGTTATCAGACCATTGCTCCGGGGAAGGAGAAGGGCAAGACAAATGTCTACAATGCATCACGGTAATTTCGGTCTGCCGATTTTAAACCATCCTTCAACACAACGATAAATCGCCCACATACAAAACTGTGCGATAAGCCAAACAGCATATACTTTCTATTTTCAGCTCATTTATGACTTTCTTCAAGGTTCTGTTTCATGCAATAAACAAACAACTTTACGACTAACTTGCAATGATACCTCTAGGGTGAGGTAACGAGCGCTTGTTATTGTTGGGATACTAGACCAAAGAGTAAAAGGAAAATTCGGTCCCTGGATACTTATCTGACTCCCTTACCAACACAAGATTATTTCAAGAACCTTGAGACTCCATTACCATTTGCGATTACTTTGGACTTGACAATTACCAAACCAGTGACCAAATGATCTTTTATCACACCTTCTGAACTTGGGTATCTGCAGCGTTTACTTTAGATCCAGCAGCAGAGAGATTCCATCACGTAGGCCCTCTGATACCAACGAAGTTCATTGTACGTGGGTTTTTACTTTTACCTGTGAATTAATCATTCGTGGCTTGGTTCCTTCCTGCCCAAGGCCAAAGGCTCAGCGCAGGTGTGAATCACTCCGCATTGGCGACGATATGCCACAAGATCTCTTCACACGACTAATTCCATCATATTTAACCAGACCCCCCCCCCTTTCCCGCTGCTCGTCCCTATACACGCACCTCATAAGAGATACCATGGAAATGTGAGCGGCACCGAATAGCTCAGTCGGTGTGACCGGCTGGCTAAGATCCTTTGCCAACCGTGCAGGTCGAGGTCCCTGTTACATGATTGTAAATTATAATTGCAATTGGTTATAATTAAAATTATTCGGTATCTTTGCAGTAATTCCGAACTGTGTAACAAGGCCGGACGTTTTATAATACTGTCTATGGTGGTATGCAGAATAAAGAACCCTTGGGATTTATCGATAAGAGGAGGGGGAAACTCCGGTCCCGGGCTTCTGTTCTGGCGCCCGTATTACCCGAACAATTCGCGATTTGAAGGAGTTTTTATCGATCAAAATACCTCATGTTTTGTGCTTTTCACGACCATTCACTTTTCATCCGATTCGAGAGGAAGGTGTTGCTATAGCAACAATGCTCGGGCCAGGATTTTTAAAAATTGTTTTGAGAAATGGCCGCTGAAGTCGACCGAGATAGCATCGCAGAAGAAATTGCTTCACTATCAGCAAAGGGCAGTGGACTGTCCATGGACTCATTGAATTGTGGGGTAAGGGGAGAGGTATCAAATACATCCATCGTCGACGAACTCACTCTCTTGAAATTGCAGTTGACCCTATTAAAAGAAGATCAAATGGACAACAGACACCGATGCAATGACCTGCAGCATGAGTTGCACCAACTGCAAGGCGATGTACGAGATCTTGAAAAGGAGAAAGCCAAAACGTATGCGAAACTTGCCGATTTGCAGAAACAACAAGAACATTTTGAGAAATTGCGCAGTCGCGCTGTTTTCTTGAAGGGCACAGCAACGTTCGTTTCTGGGAAAAGGCCTAACCACTTCCAGAAGAAATCCAACGACAGTATTCAAAGCGGCTCATCAAGTATATTTCTAGGTCACAGACCAAGACCCACACTAAGGCATGACGGGAAACTAACACGCATACCCAAGCCTATACTTTACTTTGATTGGTCAACATTGCCTAGGAAATGCGGAAGCCACGACCGACTTCACTCCGCATCCAAGATTCCAAGGCTTCTACCTGACTGGAGAATTCTCATCATCAGGACAGACCAGAAGATTGAGATCGAGAGAGAAGTGCATAAAGTTCAATCGGAGGAATATCTCAGTGCTTTAAGTGGCGAAGATGAATATTATTGAGAGATTGGGTACTTCATTTGATTGTCTGTGTTGTAGAGACAGCACGACTAAAGGCTGTGTAATCGATTACCAAATAAATAAATAAAAAACACCTGTGAGGCGTAATAATGGGCGACCATCTCCAGGTAATGAGATATAAATGTGTAAATTATAAATATATATAAATATATTGAGATCGAGGAGGGAAAATTAAGCTGTGTTTTCTTGTATCCTATATGCAGTCTTCAACACGTATACCTGTGTACACTTGTACACAAAAACTCAGAGTGTACCCAAAATTCAAATCCATGCGATGAGTGAATTATACCAACACAAAAGATTCAAAGAATTCACAATGTCATTTGGCTAAGGGGAGAAAAGGTGAGAGAGAAAACCCGAAATCAGTCGAAGCCAGAGATCAGAAATTTTTGTGTTGATACAAATCCTATTTTTTTATATATATAAAAAAGTTTAATCAATTGCTCGTAGGAATGATGAGAAATGTCTAGCGTCTCACGCACCCGGGTACACATGCCATGACAATGTTTCGTACAACACTCATAGTCATTATGAGTGATAATAAGTCTTTCGGCTCATTTATACACACAATCAACTGTAGAGTTATTTTCGTTACACATTTGATTATAATTTATTATCAGTTATACGATCTCTTTAATCGAAAGCAACAAAAGCGTTGCGATATCCAGGGACCCCGCACTGCGGATATTGTACTGACAAGATGTTCCTATTGTGCAATGCGGAGATAACTTACAACAGATTTGAAACTCAGACTGGCAGAGAATAGAAGGAATGTTGTTCCTGAGAAAGCTGAACATTTATTGCAGAGAAAGCAGTACGCTATGGAGTCTACTGCCAGCAGTTATTATGTACAAGAATATGAGCGTATGAAGCGAGGAGAAAACTGTTTGCGGGGATGTGCGTTTTCAGCGCCGTGCCAAGAGTGGCTCGCAGCAGAATGGATGATTCTCGGTTTGTTTTTCTCGCAAACGTTGCAGCCATTACCGCGGGGTCATTAACAAACGCAAAAAGATTTCACACAAAAACTCAGAGAACCCCTCAGCAATGACACGAGTTCTTCTGGGTGGTAGAGGAAAGACTCTAATGGCTCTGTCGGGTCAAGCAACCACCACCCTTTGCCCGTAAAACACCACTGCATGGCTTAATGAGCAATGCGATCACAGTGCTCCGCTATAAATGGGAGCTTAGTTGAGCTAATGGATATGATGTGACTGTGTGGCTTCAACACTTTACCGCTCAACCAACTTTCCTTTTGGGCTACCTGATTAATAGGTGGGCTTTACCTCTAGTCTACCTGTACCAGGATTCGGTTTGGGACAAAAGCGCAGAATTTGCCCCTGTTCAGGTGTTTGAAGCCGCAGCGGATCATCTTTGTTTTGATCAATTCCTCGAAGGAATATGCATAGCTTTGCGTTCTCCCATACCTGACATTACAGGTGTACCATATGCAGAGTTGTTGATCCAATCAAGCGCTCAATCACATGGAACTACACACATTAAGCATATTGCTCCTTACGTCTGTTTGCAATTCTACGCACATCCATTTCAGTGTTGTTTTCAACTAACAGAAAAAAAAAAAACACGAGCTCTCTTAGCATGGCTTGAGGAGCCCCGCTTGGTGGGTTGTGATTCGGAAAATTTGTCGTTTGTCATGATGCGACCCGCTTCAATTAGAAGGAAGAGAACGGGGCTGGGAAAAGCGAATGGCTGTGAACCGTAGGACATACATAACTCGCTTCTTACAGCTGCGCTCCTTCAATGCACTCGGATCGAAATATAAACGAGGCTTAATAAGGCAAAAACGGAAACGGCCGCTTTGATTTGCTGTAGGTCGGCTGGATGCTAATAGTGCAAGGCATGTGTCGCCCTTCCGAATGACTTCTCAGAACGCTAATCCTGACTCGTGTGGGGCTTAACAGTTATTAATATTGCTGACATCGTCATAATATTTCGATTTGAACATTGGTTTGATTAGTTCTTGTATTAATTTGTGTTGCAATGTGTATCGGGGTTGTTGTTTTTCGACCTCATACCTGTACACTAAATTCACTAATTAACCTGCATAACATAAATAATGATGCACTCTGTTTGGTGTTTATTTCACGCTAGTACGAGATGGGCAGGACTTTTGTTTCTGCTGTCGATTGCGACAACTTGTATTCATCAATTATGTAAGAACAACGAACTATAAGAATCGATTATGACAGCTGCTGTTGCCTTCATATTCGGCCTTTGACCTCATGTGATTATTATAGATCTCGTGTCTATTTTTAAGCAGATCTCGAGCTACGATCTTAGCAATAAGAAATATCGACGGGTCAGCTATCTATAGTTTGGGTAAATCGATTTCCTCATATATTTGATTATATCGAGCGAGGGGAAACCTTATAATACCCTAATTGGGTTAATACGGGTCTCTACTACTAGTAATACTATTAGTTACTAGTATTATTATATTTAGTTAGTAGTATTACTTCAACGCCTCTGGTGCATTTAACTCCCCCTGGGATAAGGAACTTAGAACTCGAGGGCGCTGTCACGATGTTTGTTCAGACTTGACGGTCCATGGAGCGATACACCTGAGAGGAACCCCCCACCGCGATGGGGTACAATTCGAAGCGGCACTGCGCGCCAGTCAGTTCGAGCAACGATTCTAATCCTGGGAGCTCACAGCAGTGGCCAATTGATCACGCGCGCAAACTCACTTTTATTTGCTATCAACATGTTAGGACATTGCAACGAGCAGGAAGACCCGAGTTTATGAGTCAACTCTCATTATATATATCTCTTTATATAGAATACGATAGTGATCCAAGTTTAAAATTATTGGGATTGTAACAATCGATCGAACTAATGGATTACTTCTGGCGAGTCAGAATACTTGCGAAAGATTATGGGCTTCTTGTTGAAGCGGCTATTTTGGAAACAAAACACTCGACAAACATATTACAGATTGCTCAGCTTTTAAAAAAGGTGAGTATAGGGCACTATCGTTATAGACATCTCCGTCTCGCGAGACTCGTGTTTGTTGCGTGGTACTTCAACTTGTGGCATTCATACTACAAGTATCCGAGACTCTTGTGTATGTTAATGGATACTGAATAGCCCATAGTAATATTTACCTTTTTTGGCCCAGTGGTAGAGCGTTGAACTCTCAATCCATTGAAAATACTGGCTACCTCAATGACCCCTCTATGCAGTTCGTAAATTGTCTTACTGAAAAAAATACTGGGTAAATAAATGCACAGAAGCGCTCCATTCTCTTATTGACCCCAATACCCTTTTTTAAGTGCATCAACAACAAGTCACCTTGAATTAATGGCTTTTTCTATCAATTCGTGTAAAATCCACAATGCATCAGCAGTTAGTTACCTATGCGCATAAATTCCCGCCTTTGATTATGCCGTGGCAGGCACACCTCCATCCCATGTGGCTGCGCACCTAGACCGCTTATCAAAGCGAGCATCCCTTATCTCGCTGAATTACAACCCACATTCGAAAAGCACCAAAGAAAAACACGTATATGTTGACGCATTTCTGTCTTACAGACGACTTGTACATATTACATCATGTTTATTTATAAGTCAAAGGGTGTCTTATTTATCTTCTCTGCACTTATTTTTCCTCCATAAATCTGCAACCATCACCCTCAAACTGAGTCCACCATGCTGAAAGGGAATAAATCACCCCCACGCCGTAATAAATGATTGTTGTTATGATACACCCACCATGGAGATCTAAGGAACGGTACTCATCTCGAGGAGTCTTATATTTATACGATACCTGCGGCTCCTCTCAGGTAAGAAGCTCCAGCCCACCCGTGAAAATCAATTAAACTTGTTACATAAAACAAACCGATGAAGAAATCATAGAACTCTAGCTGCTGACCTTCAGGCGGAATTCCGTCCCATTTGATTTCGATTTTTTTGTGCTTTCTCTTGAGCAGCTGTTTGCTTTCTCATGAGGCTTCTTTACGACTCTTCGACGGTCCTCAGATCTCGCCAACCCCGGGGCAAACTTTTAAGGGACATTGGCATATCTCTCCCTCCTTTAAGGTCTCGGGACTCATGTGTCTCTGATGCTTGTAATAAGTGCTCCATTTAGCATCCCGTGATAACTCGTAGAATGAAGGTTTGTTGAGAGAGGAATAATCGGTGTAGGCTCGTTGGTATTTTTCTTTCCATCGCATTAATGGACAAGATAACACAGGGCAACAACCTGCATGTCTCTATTAATAGTTTGACTCGCATAAATTGTCATACTTAGATCCTGTGCGCTCAGTGCATACTACATAACTATACTTATATAACAAACCCCCAATTCTAAAGTCATCCCCTGGATTTGATCAATCACACCTTGATAAAGAGTGAGAGATCAATGACTGTGCATGCATTCTTTTAGATCTGCTATTGAACATTTATAGCATCTATTCTATTCTGAGAGTTTCTTGTGAGTTGCTTTGATCCGGATGAAAATAATCGAACTCGTAATTGCAACCAAGAGAAGAGGATGGTCTACCTGCAAAACCTGCAGTGTCAATACTCCAGAAGTGTCTTGTGGGGTTGCCCACCCAAGTGGCATGCAATTACCAGTCTTTAGGCATCCAAGTGGCATCATCATCGCCCTCTGATGAAGAGACTGGAAAAGCAGATTAAGATGAAGGGTCTTAGACTGAAGCTTTATTCCGAAGAGGTGTTGTTTCTTTCTGTATAATAGCTTTTTCTCGCTGAACCAAAATATGGATGACTCACGAGCAAATCATTCACCCGCATTGCGTTTTTTAATTCCACCTTTTTCTATAAGTACCCATGGATTTTGGTTCGCGTTGCTAGCATCTTCAAGATTGGACCATGTTTTACAGCTTCGATGCCAATTGCCACCCAAATACGATTTTTTTACATCGCTTGTTAAGGGATCACACCTTTAATGCCATTTGAATTATGTCACGCGCAGGTGATGAATCGCGCCTTGATCGAGCCATCCATCACCTGGTTGTCAGATTTTTCATTGATTTTTCAATGAGAAGTTAATATATTTGCGAGAACTGCTTCCTTCGTGAATAGCATGGCCTCGGCAAAAGACACAACACGTGTGACGTGTTTGTGCTGCCCGAACAATTCCAGCTTCAGAGGGATGACCGCGTTACCTTTAAGGTGCGCTTGAGTTGATCAGCATGGGCGGCTGAGTAATCTGTGTGGTCTCCCACTGTGTTGACCCTTGTATTAGTTCAATCATTTGAACTTCTCAATCTGCGAATTACTCGGACTCTTAAGACGAAGATAATTTAAAACACACTTAAACAACACTTCAATTCCCCTAAATCTCCACCCCAGAGAGAGAACCCCCTACCTCCTCCCCCCCTCCCCGTATGAGATCCATCGCAGAATTGGAGGGCTTTAGAGAGCTCTGGAAAAAAAATTGCAGCGCAAAATCTGGAATTGGCAAATGGAAGCCTGTTTATATTTCACGCCATTCTTGTGAGCAGCCAAAGTGGCGAGCGGTGTGTGCTTGATATAATTGGAGCTGACCAGTGATTAGAACTAGCTTTACCCAGAGCACCCTTGCCGGGCCGAATGATCGGCTGGAGTGCATGCGAACCCCACGTCTCGCCTTCTGCGAGAAGCCCTCTTCAGCCAGGTAGAGAGGGGTGCTAATGGCGGAGACCATAGCCAGTGCTGAATGCGCCCTAGGGTAGCCACTGGATGAAATCAGTCCGTAATGAGCCAGCCTCTCGACGGCCTCCTCTCTTTTCCAGTTATTATGGACAGAAGTCCATGTCATGTCGCACCTCTGGGTCCTGGGTTACGTGCTTTGTGATTGGTTGCCCCGAGAGACGGCGCTGTGATGCCTCGTTTGAAGATCGGTGATTAGAACTGTAAAAAAGACGAATCACACGTTATGAGCTTCGTTGGCCTTGATCTCAGCTCCAGAAACCCTACACGGTGACTAATAATCCAGTTCAAGGGGTTTGTTGCGCCTTTTTCTATCTTTTTTCCTTTCTTTTCGTTTTCCCCTTTTTTTTTCTTTTTTTTTTTTTTGCGTGAATGATCCTGCTCAGACAATACGCTGTGCCAAATGTCGTTTTTGTTCTCATGTAGGGGACGCCACATTCGAAGCCCTCGCGGACTGCGAAATGCCATTTCAAGCAAGCATCCTCCAGGGTCTTACCTCGATCGACGTACATGGGCTCTCTTCCCTGTGTGTCTCCGTGTGTTGTTTCCGTATCATTTACCGCAATAGAAAATAAATAATAAAAATAAATAAATAAAGGAAGCATTTCTTTCTGTGCATCCCCAAGAGAAGTCTTAAAATAGACGCAGCGTCGCACGGTGGTCGAATTGGACGAGTCACTGCTTGTGGTTTTATGTGTACTATTTTCAAAAGACTTGATTTGATTGTCAGAGATTGGATGTTGGCCTAGTGTGAATTAATAGATGATCCCTTTTTGGGGAGCTGGTCAGCCTCAAGGCCAGCGTCAGATCACATCAGTGCGTTTTACATCTGAAGCAGACTTGGCCTTATGCAGAGATAATATAATAACACGTGCAATCAATATTGTACGATTTCAAATGGCATTATTGCCTTTGCACTTTGCTTTGCAGCTACCTGGTTGCGTATTGTGGACGTCCTTGCAAGCCAGTCAAGCATTAGAAGATCATAGAGCGAAAATTGCAAATCATCAACATTAAAGCGAAGAAAAAATACATTGACATCAATAAAACGAACCCACGGCTTCTATAGGTAATGAGCTTCGTCATGCGTGAACTGCCTGGAAATGAGGGCATGACCTGATTGCAAGGGAGGCTGGTATCCATGGGGTTTTATGGCTGGCAACACCCATGTAGTATTGATCGAGGTCTCCTTTTTGAACAGCAATTAAACTTTTTCGATTTCTCTGAAACCATCATTCAGGCAGCTTGTTTATTTCTGGCAACAATGCTTATGACATTATCGATCAATTGTGATTTTCGATCGTATAAAAAGGGAGTACAATTTCTTCCCTCGCTCATGAATATATTCCCCTTTTTACCCTCGGCTATTGTTCCCTAATAATCCCTTCTCTTCTTCGCCCTTTTTAGTTCAATATTTTTTATTGATCTGCCCCTTTTCCTTTTTTTCTCTCTCTCCTCTCATTCTCCTCACCATTCCCCAATTGCATTCAGTTGCACGTCGACATCTGTACAGCAGGATTACAAGACTGGAGGTATTGGACTTGCGAATCAATCCGCGTCTTTTCGGCGTGCAGAGAGCCAGTAAAAAAAGGAGATCCTCTCGCAAGAATACATTGATTCGTTACCATACATTTTTGGCACACACTTATCGATCATACTGGTGATTTGATACCACACTGTGATATTTAATCGGTACACTCTGAGGACAACCCCATTGTATACCTGGGTCCTCGGAAGGTAGCAATCTGTCCCTATTAGGTGAGCCTGCATAGTTGCCTGGATCGATGTGAACCCTCAATAGTGATCAGTCGATGCGATGTCCTACCAACTGCATGGTACTGCTGCCTTTAAACCCACAGGTGAGTATTGTATTACGTAACATTGCTACTTGTATCACGTCATACACGTGTTTGGCATTCTTAAGTCGCAGCTTGGCGTAAGAGAAATACAATTTTTATTTGTTCGTTCTTGTTTTTTGTGCTAATGATGGCACACACTAAGAGACAAACAACCTGCTTGATGGCTCAATTACACGGCTTCTATTTCTACGCTGGCTTAAAAAAAATCTTCTCGCGTGGGTTTCGTCCTTTTGCCTAATTCATGCATCGAACCTGTTGTCTCACTTGTTGTGTGACGTGACCGGAAGAGATCTTGTTTGCTTTGCATGCGACGCAAAAATGAAAAAAAGGGCATCGCGGAGGGGGAAGACTGTAAAGCGTAAACTCCAAAGACGATAACGTGCTGGCGTAGGATGGCTTCTGCTCGCCTCTTTTTCCCGCTGGCAGCCACAGCAGATAATGCGCTGGCTGATATCCATTATTTTATTAGGGCGAAAGTGCTTTCTTTCTGTGATCATTACATCGGATTGATAAGGATTCTGATGCAAGAGAGCTTCTTGCTGTATGTGAAACATGCAACTATGTTTTATCGCGATATCCCGAATAATGGCAATATAATCAATGCTATACACTCACACAGGTATCAGTATTTTGATGAGACATTTTTGGAAGAAAATGGTTTATTGGCAATAACTGTAGCTAACAGAAGGTGATTTCTGTAATTGAGATTTACTGTGCCAACCTACTCTAGAGGTTACTCGGTACATTGTGTCTCGTTAGGCTGTGAGTTGATTGTCTCACGTGAGATGCATTATTAATGTGTGATCGACACAAATTGCCTGTGTCGTCGTGAGGTCATGAACTCTGACTCCCTCAGATTTGAAACGGTGGCTGGACATTTGACCTACTTTAAGTGGGCATAGTTCATCGGCTGGTGGTTGTGGTTACCAAAATAATATTAATTTGCGTATTGACTTTCAATCAGTCTCCATAAATAACTCGTCACCCATTGACCCATTGTTAATCACTTGTGCACTTAGATGTAAAAAACTACACACACTTATTGCACTAGTTTAGAGATCCAAACTGCTGATCACCCTCCCCCCCCCCTCAAAAAAAAAAAAAAAAAAAAAAAAAAAACCGTGACATAGGAACAAATTTCTAAATAGGGAAAAACCTAAAAAATATGAGAAAATGATGATTAAAACAACAATGCCCATGGAGATCATAGGTCATAATTTTGTACAGAGACCACCCAGGACAATGCTATTAAGCAAGCATTCTTCTCGTTTTTTTTCGTATGAAACATTTATATTTCTGTCGCTGTTGTTGTCGTTATATATATCATATCGCACTCCTGCTGTTAGCAATGAAACATGCATAATCGCTGTGGTAGGCCTAACCGAATAGCTCAGTGGGTTTAACCGGCTGACTGCAATCCTATGCCGACCGTGGGGGTCAAGACCGATCAGGCCACTGGCGTTATGATTGTGAATGTTGTAATTCGTAATTGTAATTCTTCGGTAACTCTGCAGTGCTGCCCAACTGCGTAACATAGCCGGGCGCTGTGTACCACTGTCCATGGGGGTATGCAGGATTAAGAAAGTTTGAGATTTATCGATAAGAGTAGGGGGAAACCCCGGTCCCGGGCCTTCTGTTCTGGCGCCCGTATCATCCGATCGGATTGGGTGGAGCCGTAAAACCCCATCACTCACTCACCCGTAAAAGTCCTTCAAATGTTTTCAATTTCTGTTCCATAGATAAAATGTTCTGCATTAAGACTTTTTTTTTTTCCTCCGTGGGCCCTGGCCTCGCACAGACGTCCGCGTCTTGCCATGGTCCACAGGCATTGTACTTCTCTTCTCTGTCTGAAATAAATTATCTATCTATCTATATCATGTCATGTCATGTGGTAGGCCTATGGTTTTTCGGGTTCTCTCATTAGGATTTCTTTTTTTTTTATAAAAATTTACTAGCTACATCTATGTCACTCGTTTGCTTTTGTTTTTTTTTTGTTTTTTTTTTTGTTTTTTTTTTTTTTTTGTGGTGGAGGGAGGTGGTTTGTCCGTGTACACTTTTTGGTCAACCGTTTCTTCCGTAACTAACAATGTTTCAGACGTGTATCAAGTATAACGATATCCGTGTCCGAAAGTATTTTGTAGGTCAAAAGTCAAAGGGCAAGGTCACAATGACCATAAATAGGATGGCAAATTTGATTGTCTTTATCTCGTTCAATCACTCAGTCATAACGTTCTAATTTTTTCGTTAAATTGTTTAATGTCTCATTTCCAACGAAAGTGAGCTTCGTACTGTGTATGCTCAGTTGCATCATAATTGCGTAATTGTCGAAATTGTGAAAATGCTATTCTTCAAATTGATTTGTCAAGCACGATATCACGCTGTAATTTTCAGTGATAGTTAGTTAATAATATTATTGTTCTATATAATTATAATTTTCATACATTACCATACACTACAGTTAATATTGCCTTTAGTATCTGGTCAACCCATAACAATTATTCATTGTGCACTTTACTGTGTTCCAATCTTTGAATGTCCAAATAATATTATGGTCGTTACCTAATTTAGCATATATCTCGCTTTATGGTGGTTTGTTTTGTCATCAAATTGCATCAATGTGTAGATATACTATAGGCCAGTAGTTGTATAATTGACATAATTATGTGGTGTCAGATCAATATTATACATGATATATGACATTAAAGATTGTCATTGCTCATATACGTATAACGTTGTGATTTTCTTTCTGAGTGCATTATAATCTCAAATTAATTCCTCATTTGGTTTGTTTCCTTTTTCTTTCTCCCCCAAATTACCCCACAAAATTTTCTTGTTCACGTCTCTGACCTATTTCTTGGGTGGAAGGGTTCGGAGACATTCCAATCGGTCTGTCCTCACAGTCTGGTCGTATTCATGCATCATTTCGCCTGTGCACCGTTTACCTGCAGACTGGGTGGGCAGAAATTGAGAAAACTTGAGTAATCAGCGTCTGCATTTCCACGAATACAGATCCGACTGACCTTAGGTTCACTGTTTAATTAATGAAACCAGATTGTGGGCTTTGCCCGATGTCTGTGCATTGCATAATAGTCCACATAATGCAGTTTATTAAGCCAACCATTAAAGTTGTATCAATTGATTGATAGCATGAAAGGATTAGATGAGCTATGATATAGTAAATGAGATTATAACTGCGTGATATATCCCCATAAAACATATTAATATAATTATGACTGTGATGCATCAAAGGAACCATGATTAATTGTTAGCACTTTGTTGCATTCATATTGCAGGTGAGTTGGTGCTTTTTTGAGTCCGGCCTATTCCACCTGACGCCAAACAGGGAACAACATCGACACATTGTAGTCTACGATTTTGTGTTTAGAATGCTATGAATAACACGAAAGCCCTTCAGTGCAAATACATTATAGTATACATACCTTCATACATATACTCATAATCGGTGTGAACTGGCGCGTAAAATGAGCAATTCTTAGAACTATGGACTTAATGCATCTCTGTGCAATCGAGGGTTACGGCGGATTAGCCCTCGCTGTTGATCAATTAACAGACACGCCACAGAGGAAGTTTGTGGTTTGCTAACTCATAACTAGCTCCCAGTGATTGTCCTGGTTTGCACCCGCTCGCTTGATGAGGTAGTTACCTGCATTACAATCTACATCTGCACCTATAAAATTTCATCTAAAGCTCTTTAACCCAATTAAGAGATTTCATCTATTTTATCCTGATAATATTTCCAATTGGACGTTCATTTGTACATTGATTATAGATGCCTATAATATACAGTCCTAGCCTGTAATTATTTCCACATATGTAACAATAAACCACGTATTGTCTGGAGTTTTATCTTTTTTCTTAATGGAATCACAATTTAAACAGCACCATTAAAATCCCATATTATCACACCGGGTGGTTTTATGTTCCATCTCCGCCAATAAAACCAGCATATTATATATCTAATACTCTATTAATGGCATCAGATAGGCTCCTTATGGATATTTCTCCATGCTTGTAATATATATGGTTCGTGATGGCAGTTGTATTTCTATCGATTATTTCGATTGATATATTTTCTATATATATATATATATATATATTTTTTTTTTTTTTGTCTTTGATAATTATAAACAAAGTGAGTGTCCGATTGTGGTGAATTCTCATTACTGCAATTGCATGAATTATTGATATAAACCGATTACTGTATCTTATTACCAAATAAATGTATCTTATTACCAAACCGTTGACTATTTTCGATTCTATCTCGCAGACTGTAGGCCATAATTAAATTCATATTGCCAAAGTGAATCCCTGGGGTTTCAGCCATGAATATAAAATCATTTACCCCAATGGGTTTCAATGCTGGGGAAAAGAGGTTCCTCGGAAAGAAACCTGTCTGTTTGAAAATAGACTATTGGGAATGTTTAGTGAATAGCCTAAATTACACATTCAGAATTTCTCTTTTTCTAAAGAAAAAAAAAAACATTTTAATGGATGTATTGATGAATAATTGTGTACAAGTATCTGTACGTGATCAATATTGATGTAAATTGATCTGAAATTGATTGTAATATTACATAACTACCATTACACATCCTGGAATCATTGCGGTTTGGTCAATCAACTGGCCAACATAATTGTATTACTAGTATAATAATCTGTCAGAATGAGGTCACACAACAAGACTGTAAGTAATCTGACATAACAGTCATTTACAAGAAAGGTGCATCGTATGCACATCATAATTAAAGGCCGATAAAATATTCACCCGGTTCATTAGACACCCGTCCACAAATTGCCCTGAGGCAACGAGAAATTTCAAATTACTTCACAGAAATGCTAGAATTTCCCAATTTATATCCAGGTGATGCATGCTTATGGTGAATAATTCATGTTGATTGTATCCAATTTGGCATCGTTTTCACTCCAAGCGTAGTGGGTTGGTCCTCGTGCGTGTCTTTGTCGATAAATCTATCCGTGTTTCCTTGAAATAATGATCGCTGTGGAGTCAATATCAAAAAGGCACGTGGCTTCAGATCACTCGGCATTGATTCATGCAGCCCATGAAATGCATTACGTCATTTCAGTATTAATCAGTTTTTGTTGATACTACAATCGAATAACTATGCAATGAAAGCGAACGTGATTCCCACGTAAACACTCCACGTAAATAAAGAATAATATAGATTTAATGGCACGGACAAAGGCCTAAATTACACGTCTGACCTTCATTTTGTCCTGATTGATTAGAGGAAAAATGCCTGCGATCCCGAAAGCCAAATTCAGCTTAAAAGGTTAATGAAAGGCCATTGGGGTCACGAAAGAAATTGTTCGTGTATAATTAGTTACCTGTATAAATGGAGAGGATGCTTTTTTGCCCGGTTCACATTATTATTATTATATCTTTATTATGTAGCGGATTTTATGCACCTTTCCACTATCGCAACCTTATAGAAACACCCTTGTATATTGGCTTAATGTCACTCAAATATACCGAAACATATGTCTTCAAGTTAATCCACGGCTGTCACTCGGATCAGTTGAATTGCATGACATCCATATGCATATATCTGACAATTAATGGTGATGTAAAGCAAGCTGGCATGACCTTGTATGTCTCTAATGTGTACACGCTTCATTCATTTCCACCTACAAACTGGTGGATACAGATTGATCTATAAATATGCCGTTAAATGTCAGACTGCAAAATCACCATAATAAAAACTTCCACCGTTCAGCTATGAAGTTGAAAGCTTTCACTTGTGCCAGTCATCGGACTCTTCCAATCAATGGCATGGAGTTAGATCGAAGCAACGCACGTATCGAATTCCAATAACCAGAAGGCAATGCTTCCTCGCCAAGACCAGATTTGCCAAATGAAAAAAGAAACTTAAAGAGAAAGCTGTGCAAGTGTGCATACATTGCATATAAACATCCTTACCCATCACTTTGCAACTCTGGCAACGGGAATAATGGTCATGAGCCAAGAAAATATATAACTTCGCAGAATGGCGCTTGTGGCTAGTGAAGCGTGGCCGCTGGTGTAATTCACCTGTCATACATGATCGGTTTGCCGCTAAACAGGACAATTGCAAGAGAGATATTGCGCGGTTGGTCGGTGTGTGGGCATTAGGATGTGACATCGTGTGGGCATTAGGATGTGACACTGTTAGCGTGGGGGATCTCATAAGCTGATCTAACAGAGATCACAACTGATCCTGTTTGGATGCAAACAAATGAGTTTCTTGATGTCAATGGATCTCTCCGTGATTCATATTCAGGGGTTCTGTTGTCGCCGTTGGTGGACTGCGAAATCTCTCCAGCTGACAACCAGGCGACATCGCTTACTTTTAATGTAATGGTAGCAAAATCCGCAATTCATTATTCCAATACATTATCTTTTTTTCGAGTCTTGCCAATTGCAGATACAGTGTGGTAAACTGGAAATTATTGGCTATCAATGCTATTGAGAGTTTATAATACCAAGCTCCATTTTACGATATTATTCATGCAAAATTTGTGTGAAATTGACACCAAATATTTTGTCTTCTCTGTTGTAGACATTCTTCTTTTCTGTTCTTCTGTTATTAAAAAACCGACATGACATTCTGCTGAAACCTGCTGAGGTTCTTCCTATACTTATCACTCTCAGCACTGCCTAATTATCACATTATATATCCCCTGAGGTGAATTCAGGTTAATGAAAGGCCATAAGTGCTAGCGACCAGCTTGGACATTGAATTTCATATGTATCGTCGCGTGTCACCAAGTATGGTTTTCTTTTGTGAAGTCTCGAGAGAATGACATGGACAAACAGCTCCACTTTTAGTCGCTCCTTTGTGCGCAAAAGAAATACATAATGTGTCACAACAGGGAACACGTATTTACAGCTCTATAACGTGCATTCGTTTTCCGTGAGCGTTGATCCATTATCAGGACATGAATTATGGAGATTGTGGTCTAGCAGAAAGTAATAAGCGTGTTATGGGCTGACGTCAACCCAATCACTTGCCCCCGTAGCGTCTCTCTCACCTTTTCTAATCAATTGGCATTGCAAGCAATCGAAGGGAGCAGCGAAAACAGGCGCTACGAAATCATCATTGAAAAGTAGGGCTGTTGATATCGATTCGCTTCCCTTTTCGCTTGAAATGGCTTCGTTCTGAAAGAAAAAAAAAGTACTTGGGAAATGGAACAATAAAAGTTTCTCGACAGATAAAAAACGGAGCCTTTTTAAGGGTATCCAACAACAGACGCCTCATTTATCAAGTTCGGCTAATAATCGACATTTGTCTTATGTTTGATTCATAACTCAAAAGCCTTTCTAGGTTTTTTATTTCTCTTTGTCTGCCTTTATTATGCTGGTCATTAGAGGTTTATAAGAATCATGTTATCACATATACACGTACACACTTTATTATAAGCTACAAATTACACAGAGAGAAACATGTGTTTATATCTCTACAGAACATAAAATAACCATCATTTGACATTTCTTGTCTTGTGACTATATTAAACGTCCATGATCATATACTTTACTTCATAAGTGTATAAAATTGTATATTATATTATACAGGTTCAACCCAATGGGACCTCGTAAATGTTTAGATATTCGTTTATGTACATTTTATAGGATTAAGTTTCTAAGTGCTTAACACTATGACCACGGAGCGGAGCATCAATTAATTATCTAATTAATTATTTAATTGACCCTTTCATGAGCAGCATTTTCCTCGTCAAATGGTGCATAATTGAGCGAGTAAATTTTGTAGCAAGTATGAATTTTTAGAGGTACGAATGGTTTCCGGTGCACAAAACACTGCAACTTCAGCAGAAAATGTGCCACTCTGTAATCTATAGAGTGGAGGGGTTTCTGTTGCGATTCGCCGAAACCGTGCATGTGAGTGTTACAATGCATCTTTTAATAAAAGCTACCGTGCTCATCATTATGGATGTGGAGAGCGATCAGTGTTGAATGGGCCACCCAATACACAATGCAATGGGCCACCCAATGCACATCAGTCGGCGTAGTCACGTCCTCTTACGCATGGACAAAACATTATGCTTGGGAATCCTGTTAGCCACTCGACAGCCGTGTTTTTGCTTTGTAGTAAAACCCTAGAAGGAGATCCGCAAACTTAATTTTCGGCTTACCTGTATGGTCGGCTATTGAGGGCTCCATCTGGCTGGATGGTGGCTGGTGATGGGGCTGTTTCGGTAACGCACCCTTTCAATGGGCATTGTACCGACAAGAATCACGGGTCATACAGACCTGTAATGGCATCTAAAACTGCCAGGTGCAATTAAGAAGTGCACCTGTAAGTATTTGCGGTGTAAATATTAGGCCTTTGAATGGTATGTCATGTCTACACTGGAGATGAATCGAAGGAAGCCGTGTGATATCAATTGGATCAATGATTAACATCGCTGATCACTCGAGAGAAAGTGAATGGAAGAGAGAGCACGAGGCATTGAGATCTGTCAAAAGAGAAAGCTATTTCTCCTCGTGAGACCAAAATCGACGGCTTCAATGAACATCTCGACGAAAATCATCTGCCGTATTGGGCGTCCATTTGCTGTAGGGACTAGCTCTCCGTCGGCCTCGATCGATATAATTTGTGGTAGGACCATCTCATGCCAAATTTCTCTCTCTGAAGGTTGGTGCGCTTGTCAGTCATTGTGGAGATGGTCCATGCAGCCTCGCGTGTCTGTGTTTCTGAGAAATCAGTGATCCGTCATGCGGTGTCAGCCTGCTTCCATGCCAATAGATATGCCACCTGCATGCCTTTCTGTGGAACACTATACATTTCACTTTCGCCCTTAATGGAAAAAAGTTCCGACTGAGCTTGCGTCCAAACAAGAGACAATGAGGGCGGTGCCCTCTTTAGCTCATTTTAACCGCCATCGTTCATTGCAAGTAAAGCGATGCTTGCTGCTTGCACTCGCAAAATATCCGCTTTGGTTGCCTGCCCATTACACGACCAGCTTCTGGTGTTCCGGGCATCGGCAGGCCGTCTGTTATCTCCAGCGCAGACAATACACTGGCATAATTGCCTGCTTTGATTGACGAATTCCTGAAGCCTGGCCGCATGCGGTACAACAACACTTGGACTCTGCTCAAACACATTGCTGGCATTGTCCTTAGAGTGAGTCAGATCATAGTCTCAGCATGGCTCACATGCAGAATGTTGTAATTAGCCGTACCTCGGGAAGAACTCCTTGGCCATTTACCCGAACCATGATGTGTCTTTGGTCTCGATGACATTCGTTTTTGCCGTTATTGGCTTCCGTCTCGAGTGACATCCGCCTCTCATCTCCCCACACTGCATTCAGCCCTACGATAAATTCAGAGCCACGTACGACGGAACTGCTATTGCAAGTATCACACAATGAAAGGTGATTTGGTTCAATCATTGACTAATATTGTTCTGTATGCACATCCTCTGGAATTTTACTTGGGTGTATTCTCTTGTTCTGTACACACTCTTGGAGCTGCGGTGTAGTGTGTGGATGCGCGAAGAACACTCTTCATCGCCGCCCTGACATTTCACCATTTTAATTTTATACTGTGATCTGTCAGTTGTTTGAATCTCCAATTGTATGGTACAAAAGCATAAAATTGTGAACTAATACAGCATTCAATTAATGTATATTTGAATCGTTATCCAATGTAAATGGAAAGGGGCATAAGACTCTTGCACGTAGCTCCAGTACAGCGCGCGAGTAAACGTGTAACGAAACCGGTCATGAATCATAGTAGCATCTTGTCCTTTCCTTCTAAGATTTTGGTTTAAAACTTCAACTTTATTAGCTCTGCGTATGTTTGGTGTTTTTTTGCATTGAAATCGCGCAATGCAAATAAACCATACTTCTGGCATTATATATCCCATGACACCACGAGAAAACAACCACTGAAGAGCGACCTTCCTCATTCTCCTTCAACGCAAGATATCACGGAAGGAAGTCTCTTCGTGGTAGAATCTATTGTCACGCCCTTGTCCTTCTTCATGCCACATCATTGTCAGTTCAGTTGCAATCGATAACAGATTTGTAACATGCATTGGCAAACACCAAAACACCGTTGTCGTCATCCGTGGATTTCTGCACGTATTATATCAGCAAAGAACTTGACCTGTTCATTTTAACCTGAAGGACATAATCGGTTGTAACTATGGATCTGATATCCCAATTCAATCAGACTTAGTGTTTGCAATGGATATTTACTATTATAGCCCGGCTCCTTTTAGCTGTAAGAAGCTTCATGGAGGTGTCTGCTATGAAGGAGTCTAGTCGGCATTGCTGAATACATTATCCCTTCTTCGCAGGCGAGCGAACTCAAGCGTGGTAAGGTGTTTTACTTTTAAGTTAAATGACCCTCTCTTAACAAACTCATTCACAAGTTGGATGAGTGCATCTACTCGAACCAATCACTGGTGTTGTGCTGTGAAACATGGGGATTTCTGTATGTCTGTGTGTTTAAACACGATGGCGTGCTAGTGCCCCTGGATTAACTGTTAGAGAGGATACCTCTGCATGTGGCTACGTTTGATCTTCAGTGATCAATATTACTCTTGGGTAAGCATAGCACTGGCGTTGACCTATGCGTTGCCAAATATCAATATCATTCATTACAAACCCTTGTCAATCCGTCAAAACTAAATAACTGTGTTATTAAATGTCAGAACTGAATTCATCTTTGAAGCCCTCGGGGTGACAAGGCCAAGTGAGCCATCAGACAGGAGTCAATGCCATAATGTGTTGTTTTTTCTTGGCCATGAAACACGAATTTTGATTCAATGCGGCATTTCCGCGCATCTTCAGTCAGATGCGGGTCACTTATATGTATTTGGATTTCCGTCGGTTGTGTTACTAAAGACCGCACGTAGAGCCTTAAGTGGGCCAATAACCCATCAGAAATGTGAGACTGAAAAAGAATTGAGGTTAAAAATAGATCAGAAATAACTTCATTTACATTTCGATCTATACGTGTATATATGTAATATTACATACCCTAAGCCAATCCTGTTCAATCCTGTTTATACATGTCAGATCAATCCTTGTAAGTCCTACCTGAAGCACATATCTGTGGCGGTTTCAAAGGAAGTCACATTCCATCATTTCTATACAGTATGCACGCACTCTTTAAGGGTATCGCGTGTTTTGCTATTTTTAACTTTCCTAACTAAGTTAAACCAACTCTGTAATCACATTGGTGTCTGCATGGTGTAATATCGTATCGTAGGAACCTGGACATGTTTTTTTTCTGAATTGCTAACATTTAAATTGTTTCCTCCTTTTGAGATAGAGAGATAGAGAGAGACAGAGGCACCATGCTCGAGCACCGACAAAGAGGAAGTACTACAATAGACTCTGGTGTGTTTTCGCTTATTTTATTATGTACGATTCATCATTGCGTGGAGCACCGATGCATCATGGGTAAAACGTGCCTCCTGAATAAACGTGTGTTACTGAATGTGAATCCTAAGAATATAAACCCTGGAGCGGATTCATCGATTATGTAATTACCGGTAATTATATGATCGATTATTTGGCTTCTCCTATTATAGGCCTTTAACAATACACGTCACCTTTGGTGAAATAGTAGAGATCGCATTGTAAGAACCTCGGCAAGCCCTTAATTAATTGCATTTACCTAATTGTCTATCTTCTAGTACATGTCTTATATACCTCACGATATAAATGCACGATTACCAATATGCGCTTTGATTTCAGTGCATTATTTATTGTTCTTAGTATTGGCATAGAGGAATAATAGTATTCATCTA
Organism: Capitella teleta; assembly: GCA_000328365.1. Classification (NCBI taxonomy): domain Eukaryota; kingdom Metazoa; phylum Annelida; class Polychaeta; family Capitellidae; genus Capitella; species Capitella teleta. The sequence continues at coordinate 116,470 of KB294182.1, read as the reverse complement.
TGGTATTATCTAAACGCGATTTAATACCACAGCAATCACTGAATGCATGTGTCGGCGCAATCTTATAACTCCATGATTATTGGTTGCCGTTATAGGCATATTGATTGTAAACTCAGGTATGTCATCAAGGTGCTTTACTATTTTCCCATCCAGATAATGTTTACTAAAAACCCCTTTTATGTATGTCTATATGGATATTCAAATATTGATGGCATATATTCAGGTAATAAATAGATCATAGAAGACAGACGATCCCCTTGTAGGCTTCAGCAACTTCTAAAACACGTCGATGTGACCTTTCTAATACTATATGACCTTGAGAAAAAAAAACTGAAGTGTAAATGAGAGGAATGAGATGTCTTCTTAACCCGGCAAACTGCTGCAAGAAAAGTTGGGTAGGCTGCGAATCAGAAGACGTGGATCCACGTTCAATGCGACGTCTCTGAATTTCCATACCATTTACGATCATTTACATGCTTAAAAAAATAGTTCATCCATTTCCAAGACAGAATATTTCTTGGTAATAATTGCATAATTTCTTTGGAGATTGAATAAGGATTATCGAAGAGTCTATGGTATTGCCATTGGAGTATGCACGGACGCTTCGCCGGGTGAATTGTAATAAAAAGTTACGACCAAAACCTTAAGTGACCTGAATAATGGCACAGCCCCCAGAGCAATTGAACCGCTATGTTACCTCAGTTCTGCGTGGTTTACCTGGAATCCCAATGGTCCCTCTTCCCTCAATGGAGGTCCCGCAGTCTCCCCCGTGTGGCTTGTGCGGCGGCGGCGGCGGCTAGTGGGGAGCTGCGTGCGCTATTAGGCCGCTCATATGAGTAGCAGACGACGTCCGTTCCGCGTTCATTCGTCTCTCGACAGACCACGGCTCCATCTCGTGTTGTATAATCGGACTAAGTCTTTGGTCACGTGACATAATTCCCGGGTTGATCGCTGTCTACACAGTAAGTCCATAGATCATTGAACTCTTAGGGAGGCTTCTATCAAATGTTGTGGTTCCGTTGTGCGACATTATTTACTCAGCTGGTCGCAGTCTTAAGTTTTTATTCTGCCTCTGATTCGACTCAGTTGCGTTCTCAGATTGCAGATAATCTTAAGTATCATATGACATTCCTCTAAAACGCGGGCATTTTATTGTCTTGAACTCATGATATAACAGAAGTTTGTATGAAACATGAATCAGCTGCTATACTACTTGATTCTACACCATCCAGCTTTGAGCAAAAACAATGCAGTTGTATGCCTCGTACAAAATAAGTAGAGAAAAACAGCCCCAGTGCTAAGAAGCTTTATGTACTACTGATGCGATCAGCGGTAGAATGCCAGCGGGCATATGGCGCAATTACTATTGATTGAATCATTGCATTTATCAATTATTGAACACTTCCTGTAGATGCATACAAGATATTTCAGCGAATATGAAGTTTCTTATCAGAGTCATTGCTTATGAATCGGAATTCTCGATTCCTTCTTGGCGTTTGTCTGTTTTGATACGTGCTTCCGATACCCAACGGAGCCTCCCCTGCCGCACCGCAAAAGTTGAAAGACGAGCAGCTATGATATTTCTACCTGATCGAGATGGTCATGCTGTAGATCACTAAATTTTCGCATACGAGGGCATTTTTCGCGGTTTTCACGGTCATGCTTGACTACGATAATTAGATATAATCACATGACAGCCAAACATTAAATGTAAGCCAATCGGGACTCGGTAGCTCAAAGAAATGGTCACAGGTAACACGCATGTACTAACACTTACCTCTGACTGCGAAAGTTGAAAATAAAGTGTTATACTTAAAATGAGTGTGTATAATTGTATGTATATATAGGGCTATAATTACTATACTGAGAGGGTGGTGTATACCTTTAAGCAACGGTTCTGTCTGCTCCTGTAATGCACGAATTCAGATCCGCAGCATTCCTTCGTGGCCATACATCACATCTTTAATGATGTTATTGATGCCCCAAAACTGATGCGCTGCTGGTCTGCGCTTGCTGTAAACAGGTCCGTCGTAAACAAGACTCTTGCATCAACACCGCTCTGGCACTGTGGCAGCACACCTTGAGGGTTTTTGAGTGTGGAATCGTCACAATGGGTGAAGGCCCCTCTATTTGCTATACATGTAAACCATGTATACCTGTTCATTCGATAACATAATCCATTGGCAGGATGTTCGATGAAAGTAGATACTGGAAAGTTGCTCTCTGATGAGTTACGTAATCTTTTTGAAGATGTAAGCAACACAGCGATGACTACTACGATGCAGAAAGGATGAGTAAGGTATATAAATATATTTATCACTGCTATTCTTTTGAGTAAAAGATCCATCAACACTGCTTCTGCCTCCCTCCACTGACCCGCTCCCTGCTTCTTGAAAATCACTTCTGTTGCTCTACTGTCCTAACTTGCCCTTCCCGTAACGACTTCGATGGCCTCATTTCTGATTGTGAACCAAGCTGTACTTCAATTCGCCGCTTGCTTTCTTTTTTGTGATTACTATCGGTCACCAGGTCAATTTGTTTGTCCTATTTCAGTAATCACTTTGATGGTAGCCTGACAGTGTTGAGGCTATATTTGTACCAATAAGTAATCCAACAATGCATGAATGTCAGCATAACAACACTATCATTCAGTTGTTCCATTCAAGCAGCTGCACTCGTGGCTAGCGATGTACATGCTCTTTGATTGGACCACCCTGTATACAACAGCGTTACTAGTGAAAGAGAGACTTCGTGCGACTCATAATTGAAGAAAGTCCTTGTCTGGGGAACTACTGGGAGGCGACAAAGGACCTCACCCGCCATCCCCTCGCCTCCACAGGCTGCCTTCCATTTATGCGGCAGATTTTTATTTCACGTACTATGAGATTCGACAAAGAGCTTACATTTGTGTTGGGGTAACTTCTGCACTGATCGTAATGTGTTTCCCCCAAATACCAAGCACCTACAGACACGGAGGGTATTCGCCGTATTGGTTAACATTCCCTGTTGCTGTGCGTGGTTCAGGTTACCTGTCATTAGACTAAAACTCTGCGTGTTGTTATCCTGCAAATATAATGAACGCGATTTAACCAGCCGTCGGCATAAAACGTAGCCTACTTGCAGGACGTGTGCACACGTAGATTAGCATGGCGTTCCTAAAACTCCTCTCTCTCTCTCCTGACGATCAAAGCGACAGATAGCGTGCTTGGGGTCAGATGTGTGTACAATGATGGCCACGAGTATTGTACAACAGTAACTTGAAGGGATACGCAGGTAAAGCCGCTCACTACCAACCGTTAATGAGTTAGACGTGAAGCACTCTAATGGGTGAGCGTGGCATCACCACACAGCAATTTCCATTCCGACTCTCTCTCTTCTCTCTCTCTCCCGCTCAATCTCTATTTCTCCAGTTTTCGTATTACTCATGATATGAATATATATGATCGGATAAAATCCCTAGCTCCAAATATGCTCATTCATTATGCATGCTGCAACTTTCGGAATCCTTTCAAGTCCGTGAAAAAAACATCAGTTCTTATGCGCGACTTGCTTGACTCCAGGTGCGCCGACATGCTCTAATCTCTCAGGCGGAATCTAATGAAATAATCGGTTGACCTGGATGTTGCTGCCAGATATTGGCATTTTGATGTTACACCCTCGGTCGATTGGGGCTTTTGAATACGACTATGTGGCTGCGTTGTATGCAGTCCTCTAATATAGCTCGTTTTGCTTTAATGAGTGGTGAGGGATCTAGGGAACACGACCCCTGGGTAATCGCTGGAGCCTGTAAGGATGGCCAGCCGCACTTGACCACAAGCGCTTTGTGCTTGAGTCTTATGGCATTGCCAATCCAAGCGTGGTCTGCGTAATAGGCCAGTAGATGGATTCCGTTTAACGTACGGATCCGCTGGGTATTGCACTCGTATCATCATCGTCATCACCATCATGTCCATGTTATATTGATTGTCCGAGACGGGTTAATTGGCAGCTGGTTATTATGAGGTCAACATGCATTCGCCTTGGCCACCGGGACAATCGTATTCGTGAATATGATGCCGTTCACTTACACCGAGGAAGATTGCTGCCTTCACCCGTGGGGGATCAATTCACCCCAAACGATCGCCATCATTGAATGCTCAAACATTGCGTATTAGCTCTATGGAGAATTGGAAACGGGGGGCTTTAGCTGTATTTGTTGGGGTATAATTATAACACCCCATGTAGAGCCGAGCGTCACCTCAATCCTGCGTGTTTCGCTTGTGATTAGGCGTCGGTCAGTCACACCATGGAGAGTGTATAGGACCACCCATGCAAAACGACCAGTTCTTCAATATTTCCACGGAATCCTGGTTTTTATTCTGACCAATTGTTCCAGACTTAGTCCAGTAACTGGAACAGCTGGCCACCAAATTGGGTAGGTCCTGTTTAGCAATATACACGAGTAATTATGTAATTGTGGGGAGTCTTGCAACGTGTGTAGATGCCGATGGAAGCAACTGTTGGTTGCACACCCAGACCGCTTGATCAGAGATTGCATTCTCGCTGGATCAGGCCAATCACAAGAGATTATTGCTCGATGCAACTCTAATCCTTCATTATACAGGTGACATTAGCATTCACCGCAATCCGCAATCCAAATGATCCACTGCCCCGCAGTCACCCTGTGTATCCTACTGAGCATATACATGCACTGAGATCTGTTTCCACAAAGATCTCCATCTAACTAATTGCTGGCCCAATATGTTCGGCGGCTATTTAATTAGCTCATTGGCGTAATCGGTGTACTTTTTGTTTGATAATGTATGGCTGATACAGACCTTGAGTATACGGTGGGGCTTCTGTTTCACTTTTCCACCAAACCACAGATGTGGATGCGTAATCTGGCAGAGATCTTAGCCAATTCTCTCAGCTTAGTAAACCCTTGCTTGTACTTTACCATTGCGGCTTATTTCGTTTTTGTGGATTTGTCGTAGCGTTGGTTGCCCACACCTATCTGCTCGTCCCCCTTCAAATCGGGTTAGGGGCTCAGTGAAGGCAGGCTGCCTTAGTGAGAGGAAATCATGCTCTGCCTGTGAAGGGGGCAGATTGGCTAAGTTCATTTAGTGCCCTTCGACAGTCGTGTACACGAAAGCGACTTGCAGGCCTGTCTTGCAGGCGATGGCCGATCGGTTATTCACTGTGCGGTTGATAAACTCAGATAGGATTATCGCCGCTTGACATCTGGGGGCCTATATTTATAAATTATAATAGTCCCGTGGACTTCGCCGGATCAAGACAAGCCTATTGCGAATATCAAAGCTCTTGTTATAAGCTCGCGATCTCCTTGTGGGCCAGATTCAATCACCAGCCATCAGCAGCCACAATCACCGCCTATGGCTACTATTGATCTGCTAATTCTCCCTTGCTATGCCTGCTGCTCCAGGCTCCACCATTTCCTTCTCTCAAATTTGACAAAAACTTCAGCTCCTGGAAGCTGCCTTAAAAACCCAGTCGAGTGTTTCAGGCAAACAAACGTGATTTTGTTTGAGCCAATGACTCCCCACAACCGCACGACCCGGTTTTTGTCCATTTTAGGGAAATGAACCATTGTGTTGCATACAGTAGTATCAATGGCAGAGGACGTGCCTACTGCAACCTAAAATGCATCTCATTGGTTGCATGTGATCCCATGGTGATAGGGGATATGATCTACGATGTATGGCCTTTTTGACAATAATTATATGGTTGACAATACAGCTGCTAACCACATAAAAATATACCAGTGTGTGGTTCCGCCGCCTTATATGTAGATCTGCACAAGTAATGTAGTAACCTTCACACAAGGTTTTCCCTCCGTGTAGTGCCCCAGTTTTACCATTCTCCACGCTCCTACCTGTTTCTTATGTTATTGTCATTTGACACTGATCCGTCTTTTATTTAGCGTCACAATGGCTCAGCACAAAAGCCTCGACTACTTCCCCCCAGAGATTCCCAATTGCGTTTTGTCCCTTCCATGATTATACCACGTATGGTTCAATCCAGTGGTTCCTCGGTCTATACTATAAGCATATCTCGATCTGGAGGTCAATTGCATAGTAGCTGACCTCCCCGCGCAACGTCAGACTCCTCCTCAGTGTATGCCGGCCAATGGTGTCAAATCAATGACTCTAGATGTCCTTAATCCAATTAGTTGCACACAAAACCCTAATTCAACGCTGCTAGAACCACTAACCCTCTCTTCCTACTTCCACTCAGGGCTAAAACTGTGATTGTACGTTGTGGGGGGAGGGGTTCAAATCAATAGGTGCAGTCTGCTCATTGGAGGTGCGAAACTTCAGCTCCAGGGACATTTCCTTAACACTACTCATTGAACCACAAATACTCCTCCCTTTTACTATCGCACCCGGGGCTCTTCTGACACAGAGCTAAAAAAGAAGCCTTCGGTGTATATTTAAGGCGCGTGCCTATAAATAGCATTAGGTAGCAAGGCTATGCTAACGATATTAGAGGTGATTACACGGAGCCGCGCTGCTGCGGTCATCTTGGGTTAACGAAATTCTTGCCAAAATCTCCACACCAGATACCTGGATTGCATCATAATTCACAGGTGAGCAGTCTATCCTTAACAAATGCAGGATCTCTCTTCTCGTTTAGATGTAGGTCACTAATCACCCCTTACCTGTGCTCAATTCAGGGCTCTTCCATGCAATTTAAACCGCTTGGTGTTTTCATCATTCCGTGTGAGCCTCGGCTGACTATTAGCACATCGGCAGGTGTTGTGTCCTGTCCATAAAAATTTCCAATACAATGCAGTCTTTTCAGTCTTTTGTGCTCACTAGAAATTGTATTACTTCCACTATTAATTGGTAATGGGGGTAGCCTTGGTTATGGGGCCCAATATCACCGACGGAGATGTTACCTCTCTTTCCCCTCCCAAAGCTCTCTAATGAAGCCAGAGCTACCACCATAAGCAAGGCGTGACCTCGCGATATTCCAATATTCATATAAACCCATAAAGATATGGGCGCCTTATGTAGAAAGCCATGCCAGGTCATTGATGCCCATTGTGAATATAATTATGGATACACTCAAGTTGCCCATACATTGATTTTATTATTGACTATACATATGGAGCAGTTTTTTCTCTCTATTGCTCTATTTCTCTCTTCTTTTTTTCTTTCTGGGTGTTCCGGCTTCTCTAGAAAATAATATCGATAAATAAGGTCCAAAATGATCTAGTAATTGATACCACGAAAAAAACTGAAAGTCATATTTTTACGTGATGGTTAATTTGCGACCCTTGCTTTTTGTAAATGCAGATCATGATGGTTGCTATCAATTATCGATCTGGTGCTCTCTTTTTTTTTTTTTTTAATCATAAGAATGTTCACCTGTTAACGAGCCCGTTGACCAATGGAATGACCACGTCCATGGTGAGTCGCCGACAGCTGAGAAGCCCGTATGCTGTGTTCTAAAGACGGCATCACGTGCTGTGTGGCGACATGCATGGTTAGGACACGGAGGCGGCACGCGAAACGCTCAATTGGATTGTGATTAGTCTGGATAGAGGGATAATTGCTGTCGCTGGCTCTTGACGTGGTGAGTAATTCACTGTTCCTGGTTTACAACTTTACGGGCTGATGAGCAATAAAAGCCACTCATCACTGAGGCCGGTGGTCAGGTTATGCATCTAATTATAATGATGAACGTGTCCACTCTCAGCTGCATGGATCATTGCTTGGTCGTCTTTACTCTGACGGTGGAATTTTGCACTGTAATATAAAGTAGGTATTCATTTGTGGTTAAAATTTTACCTGTGATTTAGATCAGAGGGGTTTTTTTTCTGTCTGACCGCGAACTTTCAAATTGAATCATTGCAACGCACGGTGTAGATCGAGAAGGAAGGGAGTGGAAAAAAATTAAATGTGGTAAGCGATATCCCGCACCACATGCAAAATGCATGAGTGCATGTATGCTTTAAATAGCATCAGTTGATGTGTGTCAGTGTGTGCTGAGCTTGTGGAATAATTTGCCATTGTTGTTTGTTAGCACATTGGCCGATCACACCTCGCTTCCTCGCTGTACAAAGAAAGCAAATGCGCGATCGTTTTCGCTAGTTCTGTGCCCCTGTGAGTACACCCAAACTACCTGGCCATGGCTCCGTCTAAGCACGCGCCACACGTGTGCAAACCTTTTGCTCTATTTCTGAATTATAAACAGGGCGCTCACACACAAAGCCTACGGGAAATGCGGCCGTAATCTGCCCTGCTCACCGCGTACACCCTGAGCCGAAGTTACAGACAGGAACAGAAGATCGTGTTCCAGTCGAGAACTAACCTGAGCGCCATATACCAAGTGCTCCTGGGCTCGATCTAGTTCCTCTTTTGTGTGTGGTGTTTCCTTATAATAAGGTTATACTGTGGTGACCTTAAGCCAAGGTAACCTATCTATATAAATTATCAGTGTTTCTGTGCGCTTTCATTTCCTGGAAATTTCTGTCCTGAGGTTCGTGTTTGTGATTTTATCGAATTGCCGTGAATACTCCAGTATACTCACCCTTCACCCTTCACTATAACCGGTGACCATTGTACTTTGTTGACCCAAATAAGTTCACCTTCAACTAGTCAAGGTCGTGTGACCATATGGTTCGCAGAACCAAAGCGGCACTGTAGCTAATACAGCTGCGATTGAAGGAATGGGGGAGATATCAAAGCGATAATTTTGATCGCGTATACACGACTGTACTCCACTCAATAAACCATTCAAAATACTTTGGAGCAAATAACTTTTCACACTCTAGGTATCCTGTCTTTCTATTCTTGCTGGCACGATCTTTTCTCTCGTAAAAAGAGATATATTTACGTACGGAGTATGGGAAAGATCAGGAGTTCCCAGTGGGCCAATTTGATGAATCTATGTGAACAGTGTACACTTATATATGAGAGATATCAAGATAAGCGGGTCTCTTCAATCGACAGGTAGACCCCGTACACACGAAGGGAACAACAACAACAAAAACTGGGAAAGAATAGGGCTCTGATAGACTTCAAGATTGGGAGGCGCAGTTTCAGCACCCGGTGCTTGGGCTTTTTCCTGGGCGCAATTCACACAATAAAACTCGAGCCTGGGGCATGAGAAAGTCGGTACGGGTAGATGTTTGAAGATAGTTTGCTTTGGCGTGAACAATTGGGTTCCGGTGGTACATTGTATTATTGTTTTCTCGGGTATAAAAAGAACATATTCAATCAAGAAATATAAAGCGCTTATTAAATGTCAGAATTATTGGTATCATCAATGTTATGGGAGTTATAGGATCAATATTTTTCATTGAGTATGATGGTTATATGTTCTATGAATCATTTCTGATCTCAATGAATACCTCCTGATGTTATCTCCTAGGGGTTGAGACATTTGCGAATTTTGACAAGTAAACCGCATTATAGCTCGATGTGGTTCATTTCTATGGTATACTTTATTACGTTATTTATCCGTATCCGTGAAAGTAAATAATTCTTTTATGATCACATGATAACATAATCAACAGAAAATTATCAAAACACGGATCTGCCATCCGGAACACAAAATATAATCTATGCATTGCAAACAGAATCACCGGAACCAAATTAGCCTATCTGCATTCACTCTCCACATCTGACCCAAAGTTATAGTCATTTTGTTTCGTCGAGTTTCTTCCGTGAATTGGGATATTGGTCAGTGTTTATGTTTGTCTGATAAATCGTGTTTACGCGTCTCACAGAGATGTTCATCTTCTTTCATTGCAGCTGTTGCGCAAGTTTACTGCGAGATTTTATTTGAATCGTACTTTATGAAGTCATCCGTTGCATAATATATCATTGATCATATATGTACCGCAGAATGGCTGGAAGGAAGGCGAAGAAGGCACCCTCAGCAGAATTGCTTTAAGATACATTGCAGGCGCACTTCACACACTTAGGGATAAAACCCCCTTCGTCAAGTGCTCACTTCGCTTCGGTACACCCATCTGTATCAGTGTTTCACTGCGGTGGATACCAGAAACTAAGTGCTGCGAGTTGCAACACCGCTTCGCCTGTCAATGTTATGATAAGAATTCCACATTTAGTGACATACACCGACGCACCTCGCGCTACGCTAAACTGTACTGGTATATGTTGACGATTAACGGCTTGACACAAACGCTGTGCATCGTTGAAATGGCACTACACGTAATAAACGAATGCATAAACATTCATGTAGATCATCCTCTTGTGAGGAGCAACAGGTGCTTTTAATTGTTGTTTTATTCTGCGTGCAGAAATTACAACCTAATCGTGGTATTATTGCATATTCTTTTATTCTCTGTGTTTCGAGCTTTTGGGTTAGGGACTTGGAAGAGGGCACCCCCTCCTTTGTTCTTCTCTGCTGTTTTCTTCAAATTATAAGCATCTGTCCATGGTTCTAAATCTGTATCAATAATAGAGCTCAGCCTAATGTCAGCTCATGATAAAACACGCGCAGCTATAGCTCTTGGCCATAGAGCACCCATTTTAATTGGCGAAGCACAGACTTCTGAATGAAGAGATTGTGCCGTGGAATTTTTCTTTTTTTGCGAGGCCCAATTATCCCAAAGAGGGCAAATTAGAGCCCAGTCGCTTCGGGCAAATCAGATGTACTGCTGTGTGTTGAGAGCAGCGTATGAATGCACCGGCACACTCACATCAATTTATTGAGAATATAGCAGGGGCCTAGTGCGTAGTGCATTTCCGGTCCTTCGGGTAACCATATTTACAAAATACTGCACTCGTCGGGTCAAAAAAGCTTGACCCGATTGTGGGTTAATGCATCAAGATATAATGAAGCTGATTGCTATTAATTCTAGATTTGTTTTCTCTGAATGTTTGTAGTAAAAAAAGGCATGTGAACCTATATTTTTCTTTTTACAATTTACGCATCGCAGTATAAGCGAGCATCAGAGCATAGAACTATTATCATACACTGAATTGCCGCTATTTTTAGTCAGCTATAAAAGTCAACATTTTGGGATTCACTTTACACATATTATAGAAAAAAAAATTGTCTGAGTGGAATGTTTGATATGCGAAGCAATGTTTCCTGTAAAAGGTACAAATCACAGAGTCGCCTTGGTATTTCTCGGTTTCGCCCTTGAGTGGTATAGGCTGACCATGCGAGTCGCGCTATGTGTACACATAATTATTATTGCTGGCTCATAAATCATTTAAATTAACATTGCAGACTTGCTTGACTTTTTATCCGCCATTTACAACATGTGCTAATATGCCCTCAGTTCTATGTGCATCATATCGCTAATATCGCTTGTTTTGTTTACAGTGAATAGTTGAAATCCGTGCGTGAGAGGGCTGCTTCTTCTTCTACTCGGGACTCGTGTGTACGTTTTCCAATCGCCAGAGTTGTCCTGGATCTTCAAACGAAGCGAAAAACAATCAGCCGACTCTTGGTTGCAATATAGCAGAAGCGAAAGACGACGTGCAGCAAGGAGTGCCTGCTTCTGTGACATCGGAAGAATGTTACCTATAGCAGTTTGATTCGCGCTGACAGCTGCCGCTGTCTCAGAGAACCAGGTAAAAAGCATTCGACCAATCTCATACCGCTCGCCCTAAACCTAAGGTTCTTTTTTATCTTACCTTCTGTGCACCGCGTGTATAAGTAATGAATTGGGAGGAGAAGCTTTGTTCGTCCTTGTAAGAAAAGCTGAACCATCTTTTAGCCTCATCGGAACTTTCAGCGCTTGCCAACAATAAGATTGCAAAGGCGTGTTATTATGTATACAGTTTTACACTCGCGCACTCCGTCGTGTACCTTTGGTCGACTGCTTTAGGGGGTTTGAAGCTAAAACATATACTTCCTGTTGACTCTATGCGCATGCCTGTACACTGTTCAATCAAAATCGCTCTGGTTATACAGGAAATCTCCTAAATCCGGTGGTTATCATAAGCAATGGAAGTTGTATAGTTTTGCCATAATGCTTGGGAGCATTGTTACGCTCTAGGTGCACTGCAGGAACACCAGCGAGTGGAGAACTGATTGGCAACATAATTGACATTCATGGCATCTTATGGTCTGGGTTGCACAATAGCTTGTATGTATGGATATGTGCTTGATTCGGCGCTCTAATCATGTATGTAAATGAGATCGTGATTCGACAGAAGCTCATGAATAAATACTCCGACAGGGCTTTGCGGTAATCGTTTTATGACAGAGGATCAAGCACCAGGATCGCAGAAACGGATTTTGGTGTGCGTCACTCGGAGCGGCACGCACTGCAGATGTTACTCAATAGAGATTCATCCGGCCCCCTAAACCGAAAATCCACTTGGTCATTGCTAGTGTAGTTTGAGCCGCGTGATTTTAATAACTTGGCCGAAAGAACCGACCGGCGCTTCTGTTGCCGCTCGCAAGCAGCGCCCGACTATCAATCACTTCTATATGACTGCTTATTTTTTCCCTCTTCGTTCTTCCTCAGGGATCTTCGCCTTCCCTTCACCTGACGGAGCTCGTGCCACGACCTGAGGCCTGCTGCCTCTGCTTCTTCTCGCTCGCCGGCTGTTCCGCGCTCATTTCACGTTGCTCCTCAGTGCTCGCCGCTCTTTCGGTTGAGACGCTGCAACGGGCCAGTGGAATGCGCCAAGAAGTTGGAGCATAATTCAATAAGAGAGAAAAAAGAATTCCGTGAGCATGTGTTGTGCAAAGGAAGCCGATGTGCTAAGGACATTTGCCGGATTTCAATAGACCCGCAAGCAAGCACGAAACTTGGAATACGAATTCTCCATTCATCCACTGTGGCTGCTGCTGCTGCCACCAGGAGAGCTTTGGCGAGATAAAAGACACCCGTAGATCGATTGGATTTGCTGCAAGATTCATTCTCGCATCTGTCATTGATCGCTTCATTCGGAGTCGTCATCTTCGTCGACACAAGGCGGCGCCCCTCGCAAAGAGTTGCATCGCGGCGGTCGGTCGTTAGCACCGCCGACGGCGTTTGTCACCGCATGGATTGATTGAGCGATGAGTGTTGTTGCCAATCACACGGGGGCTGCTTCCGCGCCCTCGTCTCTGGCCGGCGAGTACGTCGCTCTGCCGCTGGCTAACTCGTCGGCCTCAGCCGCTGTGTTCGTGGCCATCACCCAGCCGTTTCTTTCGGAGGGTACTACGGCCAGCGTCGACGCCAATGAATCTGCTAACTTCAGTACAACTCCACCTGAAGAAGTGATGCGCGGTTTTGCGTACCCAATCTGGCAAATTGTGTTGATCACCGTCGCCTGTTCGATCATTATCTTCGGTACCATAATCGGTAACATCCTCGTCTGTATCGCCGTCAGCATTGTCAAGAAGTTGCGCACTCCGTCCAACTTGCTGATCGTGTCGTTGGCTGTGAGTGACCTTCTTGTCGCGCTGCTCGTTATGCCATTCGCAGTGTCGCAGGAGGTCATGGGTCGCTGGGTGCTTGGTAAGACATTCTGCGATGCATGGACTTCATTAGACGTGCTGCTTTGCACAGCTTCTATCCTGAATCTATGCATGATCAGCGTGGACCGATACTTCGTCATCACTCGGCCGTTTCAATACGCCATGAAGCGCACGCCCTCCCGCATGGCTCTCATGATCGTCGCAGTGTGGCTCGGATCCGCTCTCATCAGTATTCCTCCTTTGCTGGGCTGGAAGACGGACTCCTCTAGCGGATACTGCTCAGTGTCACAAGACATGGGCTACCAGTTCTATGCAACGATCGGTGCCTTCTATTTCCCTCTGACTGTGATGATAGTGATTTACTATAGAATCTATATGGTGTCCTCTAGGATTGCTCAGGCTGAGGCCAAGTCAAAGCCGGCGGGCGATTGTAGTGGGGGCGTTTACACCTCGGGGGGTAGCACACCCATGCGTAAGGACTCACACGTGTCGTCGTTCGACCATCGAGTGGACGAAGAAAACCACAACTTCCCGAACGGCGCCATTCGCAAGCAGCGGGATGATAGTACACAGAGTATGATCCCCAAAAAGGAACATAAGTACTTTGCTGCCTTTCACAAAAAGTCGCGTCTGAACCGTATCTCTTCGTCGAAAGAACGCAAGGCGACAAAGACGCTTGGTGTAATCATGGGCGCTTTCACGGCGTGCTGGCTTCCGTTCTTCATCTTGGCTGTTATCAAGCCGGTCTGCTACCATGTCCCAGACTGGTTGAGTAGCCTCTTCCTGTGGCTCGGATATGCCAACTCCTTCCTCAACCCCATCATTTATGCTCGCTTCAATAGAGACTTCCGTACCCCGTTTAAGGAGATACTGCTGTGTCGCTGTCTCGGCATCAACCGCCGCCTGCGATCGGAAAGTTACGCCGAGCAGTACGGGGTTGGCACAGCAGGAACGTTGCGGGACTGCATCCGACCACCCGTTGATACCGTGGTCAGGTACCACAGCCAAGGACAAACCATTGTGAAGCTTGGCAATGGTGAAACTCCTACTAATGATGGTACAGCGACAGGCAACCTCCCGCCGGCCAAGCTATGAGGTGTATCATATTTTGTATGATCGCGGTCTAATGTACTCATAATTTTTATGAAACATTGAATTTTATGCCAATGCAGTAGAATTTTAAAGCTCGCTGTTCCTTCCGGAAATCTAGGGATTCTTACCTAAATTAGTCTTTCATTGTTCTGTTGGTTATAAGCATTTCAGACTATTCTTCACAATGCTATTGATACTTACAAATTGTTACTTATGTAGTTGACTAACGTGTTGTGGCCCTGGTTCCTACTCGATTGCCCTTGTTGGCTAAGTTGGCCGTCGCTGGCTTAAGATACGAGGAATAGTGTCGCTAATTGTATCAATGGCCGCCTCTCATCAAGCGTACTCAACTGCAAAGAACGGTTTTGATCTGACCATCTGACCAGGCTCCCAGCGATTCTGACTTTGCCGTGGCGATGGTTATGGATACATACATGTATACCATTCTAAGCAGCAGACCCATGGAAGTTAGGCTCTGCTCGAAGCGGGCTTCGTGCTTCGTAAGGCTCACCAACCAAATCTTCATTCAGAACCAATATTGGTTGAAGCTGCTGATTCCACCATTCTGACCTTGAACGTGATGGTTATTCTTGCGACTCAAGGTCACACGAGATTACTGGCTACCTGCCTCGTTGGTCACAAATTCCGAATCTCACAACTCGATTACCTATTGTCACAGTAGACCTGCAGAGGTCGCTTCTTCATCAGCAGATCTGAGCCCATCGTTCATTAATGTTCATGTTTGCAATACCTCGCATCGTGTTATCTGTTTGTTTGCATTTGGTTGTGAGTTTTGAATGTTAAAGGTGTTTATTTTTTATGGCGTTGAGCGTACGCACTGTTAGACCGTTCAAACAGGTAATCAAAACTATATTTGCATCTGCTAAAAGGAAGAAAGTAAACAAATCAAAGTCTCATTTTTAATTATTTCTTGTATCCTTTACTTGAATGTAAGTTGTGCAATGTTTTATTTTTTATCTCCTGCAATTGGCAATAGATACAAAAAAAAAAATAATAATAATAATAATAATAATAATAATAATAATAATAATAATAATAATAATAATAATAATAATAATAATAATAATAATAATAATAATAATAATAAATCCAATTATTTTGAGCTGTGCCAAAAATGACGGCTAAGCTCGGCGAAACAAACTTTTTCACACAAAGCCCCCAGTGTCAGTATTAGAGCATGCTGTGTATCCAATTTGTCATTTATATTTAACGTTCCGTCCTTATTTTATTGTGTACATATTTTTATGAGTTTTTTTTATTTTATTTTTTTTTTTTTTTTTTTTTTTTGGGGGGGGGGGGGTTTCCTGTTCATTTTTCCTCTCTCTTTTCGAATTTGATTAACTATTAAATGCGGTCGTATCCAGGATCAGAGGGAGCAGATTTTAGCGATTGTTGCCAGCGAAATTGAGCGATTAATAACTGATCCTTTGATCTGAGGGCAGCCCCACGTGGTCTCTCATTAATCACCTTCTGAGAAGCACGAACGCTGTTACGGTCAGCACAAAACGTGCTCAGAAACTCATCACTTCCTTCCTTGCTAGTAATCAAATATTTAATCAGTGTATCCTTCTTGGGCCAGTCATGTAATAATGACATAACTGAATGATATCCGCATGAAGCAATGGAGATATTCTTCTAAGATCAACTTCCCCTTCCAAACATAACTTCTTGGAACAATAATTCTGTTATTATAAAGTCAAAGACCCTGCAGATCTTTTATTCTGTTCTCTCTATCGCTCTTTACCGTTTGTCCTTTTCAATTTTGTTTTGTCTTCACTTGGTATCTTCATACTTTCTTCCTTTCTTTTTTTTTTTTTCTATATTTTCTCTCTTTTTTTCCATCTTTTTTTTTTTTTTTTTTTTTTTATTCATCCGAAACTTGTATTCTTGCCAAAAAATACTTAATACTGGTGATGTTACGTTTGGAAAATTGTGTTTGTAAATAGTTTTTGTCGATGGATAAAAACATTGTTGACATCGAATTAAACCGTTATTATCTGTCTACAAATGCCAAACCAAACCAAAACCGGTCTACGTTCTTGTGAGCAACTGAAATCTTTGTATTTAATATATACATAAGTATGTTGTACATAGTGTGTGTACATACTGAACATAATTTATTACAATGCGTGAATAAATATTTCATTTTTTGTGAAAATAACACTTGCATTTTGACGTCATGAACAAGAAATCATAGAATACTCAACTGCGTTTAGGGACCTATGTTTGGTGTCTCCGTCGTGCACGTATTAATTTGACAAGGTTATCACGTGTCGTGAAACAAGCCTCGCTTTGAGCGTGGGCTACATGAATGTGTCTACTTTTTTTGAATTGCTACTTTTTTTTAAGTTCCTAGTTTTGTTAGTGGGTGCTCGAGGCGATTTCAAACGAGAGAAAGCCATGAATCGCATGAATTTGAATAAAAATCCTTTTGAATGAAACACTGGCTCCTCATCTTGCTTATATCCGGTGACGCTGTCTTACTTGATTAAAATATCACCTGTACCGGAATAAAAGCTTTCCCGTGTCCCACGACAAGACGCTGAGTTCCGGGTGTCATCGCAAGCAGACGTCGAGCAATTCTCTAATGCCCGATTATGGCCATGAAGAAGCGATGATTACCTCGCCTTTCTACCTCATGTCCTGCAACCAATCAGCTGAGGAGCATTGTGGGAATCAATCCCTTCGATCTCCCTGTGTGCCTTCTTGAGTCGTTTCCTGCATTGATCCCGGCTAATGACTGCGGCCATCCCGACGCTTAGATCTTGTCAGTAGCACACTCTGGATCCTTTCACACCCAGACCCCCTTGAACCCAGTTGACCTTTTATTCCCCTGATTGAAGCCAGTGTCCACCTCCGGGTTGTTTACAATCTCTCCGAATTAAATTCAATCACCTTTGCTGTTGCATATCCACCCCAGTGTCCCCCTCCCGATACCACCAATGGCCATCATTAGTCACCTTGACTGACTGGTCGGCACCCCATGACTCCTCAACCCCACGCGTTTCATGACTTCGTTGAATGCCTTCCACGTCTCGACCATTCAATGTCATGTTATTACTACATAGTGCATACTTGGGTCGTATAAATGGCTCTTTGGGTGATGCGGATCTGCTGTTTATTGACTATCCTGCTCCTCATTTCACTTGACTCCAATGACGTATACTGGAAGATATGACTTTAATCAGAGTGAATATCTGGATCAAATAACTCGTTAATTAACACTGTTACTTCACTCCGTGAGTTGGCTTATCATGTTTGACTGGTAATCCTCAACAAGAGTATATGAGCTGGCTGATGCATTATTGCATCATAAGGACACGGTTACTAGACAAAACAAATGGGTCATCAAGACATTGACCTGTATAGGCCTATATAGGGCTCATCCCGAGGGTCAACTGCCCGATCATTGATCAGAATATTTACGAATCGATAAAGAATAACTAAGGATTGGAGATCTCGGAGTAATTAGCGACTGTTATACTAATTACCGAGGTCATCTCTGTATTCTATTTCTGTCCGTGCTTAAGTCTAATCCCAATGTGGCTATTGGTACGGCGCAACCTATGCTAAAGGCAAGGAAAGGGGGGCATTCGGTTCAATGCAATCCTGATCAAGGCGGGCTAGGTTGCTATGGCAATTCGTTTCTAAGAAACGCGTACGACACGTGGCTGGATCAGCAATTGAATCTGGTGGTCTTCGTGGAAAGGTTTGTTAGTAAACATGTTGGTTTGACGGGTGAAACCGTCTGTTGACATTGAACTTTACCGTTGAAATGGTAATTGAAGATTTATCGGTGCTAAAAGAAAATGTTTCAGTGTGAAATCTGCCATAATAAATTCTAAGTCGCATCAAGATGAAATATGTTGAATGGATTCTGGGATCATTTTGCCGTGTACAACATCAATAATCATGCTCAATTATAGCTGAACATTTATCAACCTCATTCGCTTTGTGGTTCAAGAGGTCTTTAATTCGAGTATTGAACTCCTGATGTAAGGTAATACCTCGGTCTGAATTCAACCTGCAACACATGGAAATCGCACCCTCATTATATAAAAGTAACCTTTTGATTCAAACGTTCAACCCTGATCCAAACAGATGACGTATTACGTCACACAATGAAGCAGGTCGAGATCTCGATAGCAATTTAGTAGCGATGTTCTGACCTTGTGGGCTGCAGGAGACATCTGGTCGTATGGCTCCAATTTCAGTATCAAATCGTGGACGAGGTCACTCATCTACATTTCATTTGCATGTCGGCATTTTCCATGTACATTACGCCGCACGAAAGCACAATATTTCAACCTCAAGTGTGACCACTGTATACTAAGAACAGCCAGAGAAGACTCAGAAAGACAGTTGTGGACTCCATCCACATCTTGCGGATTATCGATTTTTTGATCTGCACGAAAAATGCACTAGCATAAAATAAGAAAAAGAAACAATTAGACAATGGAAACAATAACAAAAACAAACCCAAGTTTATTAAAAATGTAATAATTACAAATGATATTTACAGACACAAAAATGCATTCGGCAGTCAGCCAGTCAAACAGACTGAGCTATTCGGTGCCCCTCAGATAATCTTGCAAGGTGACTTTCATAATCGACATTTTGACATTTAACACCGGCTTACTTCTTCTGTCAAGCTGACTTAATTTGTTTTCATTAATTTTCGATTTATTTTCACCGTTGCCGCTGTCTTCATATCTCAAAATTAAAAAAAAAAAAAATCATTTAGTATTTACCGAAAATAACATCCTTCTGTTTTCAAATACCAGTCAAACATACAAAGAAAAAGAAAAAAGAAAAAATATGGGGGGGGGGGGCAACAACAACAAGAACGTACGAAAGGAATACAGTAGGCCACACATCAAAATAATTCAAGAACATCAACAAGAATTTATGTCAGTAATAATATTCTGGTGACACTATTATTTCGTGATGCGACGGAGCAGCTCCCTCACATTGATTTCGTCCGCTTTGATCTTTGAACTGAGTGAGGTGCCCATAGGTGTCCACAGGGGATCCTCACCTTCGCGAGGAACAAGGAAGAGATCTTTTGATATCGATGAGGTCTTGATTAAGGGGCTTGTGTCCTAAAAAAACTAATGGATATCAGCGGGGGCAAAACAGAGAGAAAAAAAAGGAAGAAAAAAGACGTGACCTTGATCCTCTTCTCGCCCTTTGTGGTGGTTTTGTGTAGCTTTTGTTTATTTGAACACGGATCATAATTTGTAAACATGAATCATTATGACGGGATAAATATTCATGTGATATTACGAACAACTATTGATGATATCGAATTACAATTGTTAGGGAAACCAACAATAGTTCTGAGGTTTCGCACTGATCAATATTTGCAGAGGTCAAATCAGAGGTCACAACGAATAAAAAATTAAATACCGGGAACAGAGTCACGGAGGGTCATTCTGAGGTTATGCTACGCCAAGCAAGATTGTTGTTGGACCTGAATTCAAGTATAAATAGAAATGATTATATTAGAGAGGTTGTGTATATCATCATAAATTAACTACGTCCTCAACTTTCTTAGAAGTGGACAGTGACACCCTCAGATGTTTGCTTCGGGTGAGAAGGGAAACTGTCTTATGCAATGCACAACAATTGAATTGGCAGAGCAACGGACCTTGTGCCTAATTCCCTGTGTAATAAGATCACGTCAAAGGGTCTGAATGTCACTAGGCACATCCAGCAATTACGAGAAGATCGGTCGATACGGCATTGATTGTAGCCCTGTCAGCACGCGCCAATGCCAAACTGTAATATAACAATTACGTGTTGCAAAGCAATAATATACTAATGACTGCTGTATCCAGATCAGAAGTATCTGATGGGGAAAGAATGGCTGTGTGGGTGTTTTTTCAAGTGTTAGTGTTGTTGACCACTGTTGCTTTTGTTTGGAGGGGTGGCTGTTCCGCAATGTTTCTTATCAGTTTATTTTTATTTATTTTTTTTTTTTTTTTTCGGGGGGTTGGGGTGTATGAAGCCTAACATTTCTTATGAATCACCCTGAGCTTAGTGCGGAATAATTGAATCCTAATGACAATTGATTCAAGCATTTCTGAAAGCTGCATGGAATGGAAAATTAATCGGTATATTGGATTATGCAACCATCAGGATCCGGAAACGATGGGGTTCAACGCGATCAACATTGTCACGGAACCCCCTTCCCACCCCCTTCCTTTTGTTGTGGCAGCCAATAAAAGCCATAGCCAATAAAAGCCATAGCCAATAAATCCGTCAACAGAAGATGTGTTTATTTCGTCTTTATTCTATGATTCCATAAAATAGCACATGTCACAGAACTTGCATGAATGACCAAATCAAATACATTCATGATTGTGTGCATTATATATCATCATTCGATTAACATACATTTTTTTTCTAATTATTACTTTATGATTGACCATGAACAGAATAATTCAGCAGGGTTAGACTCGTCTGCATTAGTCCAAGATGCAGGGTCTTAAAATGACGCGTAGGCCTCATGTTCTTGGCACTGAATAAGTGGGAAATTGTAAGATGAAGCGATCTCTAAAGAAATGATCTCACAGGTCCGGTTCTGTCATCGCAACAAATGCAACGGAAATTTGCTCCTTGTTTGGTGTATGCCGAAAACTGGGCTCAGAGAAGACGTGATTTTGACAATACATGTACAGTGTACAGTGTAGCGTGGAAAAGNTGGAATTCTCTTATGCACGTAAGTTGAGAATATCATGGA
>KB294182.1:72345-95161 GCA_000328365.1 Capitella teleta | reverse complement strand
GGTATCGTGTTTGGCAGTACATGTATTGCCAAACCAAGCGATCTTCTTCCTTTTTATCCTCGCCTGCAGTGCTTCTTGTTGGCCAGCCTGTCCCTTCACTTCATCACTCAAATACTCGTTCATGGGCCTGGCTCAGTTTACGAGATGTGTGGAAGTTCCCTCGAGCTCTCCGTTTCAAAAACTCTCTGACTCTTTTCTCGTCATCGGCTTTCTTGGACTAGCCTTTTGGAGCCCTTTCGTGAAACGTGTTCAGATCATCCAGAGTTAACAGTTCAAGCCTCGTAGTACAGTTAAGTGACGATTCGTTAAGCAATGGCTCCTTCTTTTTTTCCTCTCCACAGGGCACCCTGGGCGCTCATTGATCCAACTCCCCCTTCCGAGAAAAAAAAAAAAAAAAAAAAAAAGTGGGGAAATTTTAAAAAAGACAAGATACAATGTCCGCCTGCTGTTTGTGTACAATGTAAACGTAGATATAAAATTACTTCAAAAATATACGAGTATTAACCCTAAATGATTGATCTAAGCTTATGCTTAGGGTAAGTATTTCCACGCTCCAAAAGTCTGTATCCTAAACAGTCTATTTCAATTCAGTTTCTTGTGCATCGTAGATTATCCCTGGATCTTGGCGCAATTAGGCCGCGGTATGAACAGTTTCATTTCAATAATTATGGCTCGGAGGTTCGGATGAGGCCACCCGATAGCCCCCCATGCATGACACTCAAGTCCTTTCGCATAAGGTTCATCACTTTGCAGATCTTCGGCTGCATATTCCAGTACAGGACTAAGTATATTACTTCACTCAACATCGCGAGTCGAGATTGGGAGAAGTGCCGGTGTGGAGGCCTCGGATTATGGATCGGCTCCGTTGAGCATTACATCAATTGATTCATAGACTTAACGTGGTTAATAAATAATAATGTGTAAAGCTCACCTCTACCACCCCCTTTGGTGCTGCAGCGTAAATCTCAGCATCTAATTTCTATCTCGGGTACGAAGACCTCAGCCTTATACTGTTATAGTACAGTATCAAAGCAACATTAGAGTGCCGTATAATACGTGTATTGAAACGTATATTTTATGAAGAGTACTGACTACAGATAACATTGACAAAGTTCTACATGCATAAGACTTTATAAGCGACTGAGGTCCGCACTCTAGTTTCTCATTTTTATCTATTCAACATCGTGAGATCTACACCGCCGTGGCTAATTGTTTTTCTTCGTAACTTTTCATAGCGGTCGTTGTCGTTGTTGCTTGCAGGAGTCAGGAACACCATAACAAACGCGAAACCGCCAAATCTGCGAAACATCGCTCAGCCTGAGATCAGTTCAGAGATAACGTTATGATTTCATACTTTCGTGGTGAGAGATCAGTCATCATAACGTAAAGACTCTGTTGCCCATAGTTTCACTGGTCTCCGGCGCAACTGAAAAGAACAGTGAAGCCTATAGTTAGAATCGCCTTCCAAGTTCCTAGTCACATAAACACAGTAGGCCTACATGTAGTTACAACACTGAAGGTGAATGAATGGCTTGAGGCCAGGTAGTGCGTTATTAGCAATTAGCATGCTATATGCTGCAAGCATATGCATGCATGATATTGTATGCTGAATGTATAGTGCATGTAACGTGATCCAAGAATAAATGGACAGGCTCCAAACATAGTATGCCCCTTGCAATTCAGAAACATGGTCGTCGCCTTAATCTCTCTATTACCATGTAACGTACATGTAAATGCGTAGTAGTCTATCTACTCCTTGTTAGCTATTATTTCAACGCTTTTTAATGACATTGCAGAATTTCGGGGGCAATGTTATATCTGGTATATTATTACAAAATTGTTGGTCTCCATAATACATGCATTATTATGCGCGGGCCTATTTGTCAGAATTGAAATAGCCTACACATACATGCAGGTACATTACAGCCAGGCTCGTCAGCGAAAGAGACCAATCGGGGTCCAAAGACCAGGAATGCTACCTCCAGAACCCACAGTCTATATAATGGTACAGATCAAGTGCGTTATCGAGATTCCTCTGAAACAGTCGATCAGAAATGTTCCCGACGCAATGATGCAACGCGTCGGAAGCAGATCGCCCTTGTGTAACGTGTTGTTATCGTGGATTATACTTAGTGTATATAAGTTACATAACCGTATCGCACTGCCCTTAGATAGCATTCGGTCTAATGCGTGTTGAAACGGCTAAGTAAAATATTTTGAATTGCAATCAGATATAATTCTAATCTTTTCTAATCACTGATCCTCCACGAGGATGAAGCTCGGTACTCACCTCTGAATGATTGAATGATGTGAGCACTGATAATTGATCAGGTCATGATGGACCTTTTAAATTGTGTCGCACCCGAAATCGAAGCATCGGTCTTCACACTTCTCGGGAATCCCATAGAATCCCATAGCGGACGGTGCATGTACTGGCACTGCACAATGCTATGACAGCAACGCAGTGTCAGCAATGAATAAATAAATATTATGATAAGGCACAATACACTGCGTTCAGATCCACCGAGCCACGTCGAGCCACACCCAAAGCATTCAACAATACATGCAGGCTGCTTTTCAGTTAGAACTCCCTGTTATTGGTATTTAGTACTATAAAACACATAAATTCGAATCAAAACGAGAGTACAAATCATCATTTTTGAACAATTTGGCCAACTGTGAAGGATATTCAAGACAAATTAACATACCGACTTTCCTGCTCATGCATAATAGCATGAAACGAGATGAGTGCGAGATTTCTTTTATGAGAACTGCTGAAAGATCTGCTCACTCGACGGCTCCCATTGTTAACAATAGGAGAGTTACTTTGGTTACGGCTTCACAGTCTGAAATCGAACGCGAGAAGAAAGCGAGATTTTAAACCTCTCAAATTCGATGTTTTTGTTGTTTTTTACGCATATATCTAGGAATTAGCCCGCAGCAAGCGAAGTATCAACAACAAAAATCATCCAAAAGGCTTATTTGTCTCTTGGGATGCATTCTCTACGATCAGGGGTCCTCTTCCGTTTTGCACCAGAAGAAAGAGAAAGAAATTCGTAGCAAATAATGATTTATTCGTTTTTATCAAATGAACTTTGGGATGACATCATCACAGTTAGAACACTGAGTCTGGTTCAATCACCAGCCAATAATAATTAATGATCAAAATGCAAAGTCAGCAGAACAGCATAGTGACCACCCACCCTGACTGAATGTAGTACGCAAGTGTACACAGCATAATGCAAACCCTCCCCCCATACGACCCACCACTGGAAATCACCTGTCTTATGTCAGATCGGTACAGGTACCCATAAGAGAGCACATCTTCAAAGTGATTTCCAGTCAACAAGTATACGTTAACGCATGGTCTGGTGATCCCCATTCATCCCTAAGTCATTCAGGTAAAAAAAAACATCATGGCTTTTGTTTATAACACAAGTTCAATTAACAATTTCAGAAGGAATAGGAAAGTTTGAACTGGGTTTTTCAGGGTATTTTATATTTTTTTTTTGCTTTTTCAAAAAACAATTTGTATTTTTCTATTTGTTAGCTGATGTCTGATCTGGTTGATATTTTCATTATTTCTATATTATTTAGATAGCAACAGATTCTGGGAAGAAGCACAGCAAAATTTGGATTTAAAAAAATTAATTTGACCACAAAAAAATTAAAATTATAATGCAGAGTTGATTTTTGAGAGGAGGTGAAGGCTGAATTAATAGGGATTAAATTAATAAACACCTGTTACGACATACATCGTATGATGACTTCAGTTAAGAATTAATGGAAATCGAGTTCACCAGAACGTAATCAGCCAACGTTAAGCACAGTATGGCAATAATTATATGCAGTAGAGAGGAATAATTCAACTCAAAAAAAAAAAAAAAAAAATTAACAAATAAAGATAAAAAAAACCTCAGTAAAATAAAGAAATCAGTACAATACTTCATGATTTGAAGAATTACAAGAGATTTGCCTGTCTACAACTTTTCTTTTTTTTGATTTAATAACTCCTTTTTTGTTTTCTAACTGGCAAAATTATAATCTATTTTTTTGGTTCTCAGAATTTTTTTTTTTCTTCATGGACATTCACAGCAAAAACTCACACCACACCTTCCCTTACTCCCCAAATTAAAAAAAAAAAAAAAAAAAACCACCCTTCCGAAGAAAAAAAAAAGCATAGCAACTAGGTACTCTCAAAAACACAGAGATTATGTAATGCCTTGAGCTGAAAGTGGTAAAAAAGTATTGATAACAAGGCGTTAGATGTCCCATGCGGTAACAGTTACCTAGATCCTAGTAACATCCTAGTAAATGCCCTTTAGCTATAACATTGAATGAATGATGCGAGGGGAAAAACTTCTGCTAGAACCAGAAGAGATGAATGAACAATGAGATCACGCAGAATACACTCACAAACACACAAGTGGCAGTATTTTTTTCATTGTCATATACCGAAAGTATATGACACAGTCTTTGTTCACTTTTGTACTTTTTTTTTAACTGAGAAATTTCTTGCAGGCACACACGAAGAATGAGATAAAAGCAGATCGCTCATCTCTCTGTTTCCTCATCTTCCGAATCCAAGAAAGATGACAATGATGACAAAGAATCGCTTCTAACCAGCTCAAGATTGAAGATATCTCGATCTGGGCGAATGTAATCCCGAGCCTGCTGCTCCTCTAAGAGGTACACCTACAGAGAAATGCACAATCAAAACCTTCACCCGCCGATTCAAACAAAACACAAACCTCAGGGATAAGTGATTCCTCTCCAGCTAGTTCTGAAATCTGATGCATCTCACGGACAAGTTCAATTCGATAGTCAGCATCTAGGGCCCCTAAAAGCCAACAAATTGTCTCCTCCTCGTCAAGCATATCTTCAAACATGGCTTCAATGAAGGCTTCCTCCCACAGATCCTCCAAGCACTGAATGCCACATAAATTATACGCATTCGCAATTATAAACCACATAATGCCAAACCTTCTTGTCAAATTCCTCCATTTCGTGGCCCATCCATTCATATTCAGAGAAATCCACTTCGTTTTCATTCCGTGGAAGGTTAGTGATTCCCATGAAAGAGCTAATGACGCTAGCATGATTGACGTTTGCACTGTTCTCTAGTGCATCTTTGGGCCCCTTCATTTTGCCCCTGAAAGCAGAAATTTTACATCAAACTATAATTTTATAAAGTTCAAAGTTCATTTCACAATGCTCAATCGTCATATTCAAAACACACTTTGCAGGGCATAGGTAAAAGGCCATTTAATTTAATGCTTCACCAAGCGGACCAATGAATTTTGAATAATACAAATATTGAAATACACACACCCATCATGAAAATACATTTAATATCATATTACTAAAAAATGTGGTAATGTTGAGTTTGACCACTATACCATAAAACTCTATCATACACCATATACCACTCCTCTTGGCTGGCTCCTTCAACTAGGAAACAATGAACTGATGAAGGAGGCAGCCAAAGCCTGAAAATGTGTGGTACGTCTAACATCCAAGGTAATTAATTGATTAAGCAAGTGATGTAATAATTCAGCCTTAAACGTATTGAAAGTTTGAACCACAGGACAGGTAAAGCCACTGTATACTCGACAATAGGCTAACTTTTGATCATTACATCCAAGCGAAAATTTAAAAATCTAATTCCATCATGGCCCTCATCAGAAGGACATATACTTACCTTGATAACCACACATTTCTTCTCCTATATAAATCTTTTGTTAGGCCACACCTTGAATATGCTAATCAGGTATGGAAACCACACTTACAAAAGCACATCACCGCAATAGAAAATGTTCAACGTCGTGCTACTAGAATATTACCAGGAATGAAAGATCTAAATTATGAACAAAGACTAAGAAAACTTAAACTTCCCACCCTGCAGTACAGAAGAATCAGAGGAGACCTAATAGAAACCTATAAAATAGCCACAGAATATTACGACACCCAAATAACTCAAAATTTCTTCCAATTCAATAGCAGAACTTCAAGAGGACACCCACTAAAACTTTACCACCAACCAGCAAGAACGGAACTCAGAAAAAATAGCTTCAAAATCAGGATAGCCCAGCTCTGGAATCGACTGCCATCAGAAATCGTCGCATCCCCATCAATAGCAACTTTCGAAAGCCTAAAGGAGACTGGACCATCATCTAAAGAATCACCCTAAACACAATCCATCCCGGCCACCAAAAAATGTATCAAAATAAAATAAAATAAAAGGAGCTGATCGTAAGAGGCTATTTAAGCCTGAAGATCAGAAGAGGACCTGTAAGTACCTGTAAGTACCAAACCTTGAAAACTTACTTCAGACTTACTGACCACTGTAACGAGTCACTGTGGATCTAAAGGTTCAGTTATTATGGGCGTATTTACGATTAACTTGTATTTTAACTGTTTCCTGGTTTCTGTATTTAGAACTGTCCATTATGATTATTATTATTATACTTTATAGTAATTAGCTATTATAATTATAATACATTTTGATTTTCTAATAATAGTAATATTATTGCTGAAAATTAAATCGATTCGAGCAATGTCAGCATTCGGCTGAGGATCGAAAAAAAAGAGACATCAAGATGGTCAGAACCACTGATGAGATAGATATACATACCCTTGGAAGATGAAACAGGCGAAAACAAGCGAATTTGAGTAGCAAACCAAAACAACAACAACCTGATTACAAATTCGGACAATAACAAAAGTGACGAGGCACCGGAAATGAGTGAAGCAAATTTCTGCATAATGAAAAAAATAGTTTGTCATTTATTTCTCAAGTGTGATTCAAAAAATGTTTTTTCTTGTAAATCATGGACCATCCAGTTAAATAAATAGAGCAATGTTTCTATATATTGAAGCTAGATGGCAAAAGATATATTAAACATTACCAATAATCGCGTAGTGTTATTGACATCAGACAGGTAGGTGATAGGACCGGAAATATACATCAGTATTCCTTTGGGGCTTAGTAAGACCCTCAGACATACAGGGTGGTTTGAATTACCGTCATCGGTGAATGTCAAACCTGTTAATTTTTTATTCTTATTTTTTATTTTTTTTATTTTTTATTATTTATTTATTTATTTATTTATTTATTTATTTATTTATTTATTTATTTATTTATTTTTTTTTTTTTACTCACGCAACTAAATTAACAATCATGATCCCGAATCGTTATAATTTATCAATTTTGAATTTTTCTAATTAAAAACAAAAACTTTCAATTTTACTCAAATTTACCGACTTTACAAAGTCAAAATACATGTATATAAGTGTTGTTGTAATTCAGAAAAAAATTCATTAGGACACATTCACGTACCAGCTCAAATATCATGACAGTATCCATCATGGCCAATGTTTACCTGCTACGAGCAGCCATCAGATCCCCAAAGCTGAATTTGTCAGTGAAATGAGTGTTAATGTAACGAGATTTTACTGCACTAAATAACCACATACCAGGGTTATTCGAAAAATTCTCGGTCTAACATAGATTGTGCAATAATAGAGACAACATTTTTCCTGCCACCATAAAATGTATCACAATAAAATAAAATAAAAGGAGCTGATCGTAAGAGGCTATTAAAGCCTGAATATCAGAAGAGGACCTGCAAGTAACCTGTAAGTATAAAATTTGGAAGATAGCTAGATTATTATTCACAAATTCAAACGCAGCTTTATTATTTCCATGGCACTGCTAATTTTTGATTGTGTGCACTTCTGCCAAAATCAGTGTCAAAGTCTCTTTATAGGAGTCAAAAGTTTCATGTATTAGCCTCTCATAACACATTCTCTCCCCATCTGATAATTGATTTTAATTGAGTGCACTGCTTAATTGTCTATTGGCTTTATTGTGATGAAAAAAAAAAGAAATTCTGACAGCAACAAGTTAAGTTAACATGGAAATTGTGTTAGGGGCGGCGCATAAAAAGATTCCTGCCCATTTTAAAATTCAACAAAATATTTGGAGACCAAGAAGTCTATCAGCCATTGGTCCCCTATTGTGTCAAATAAAAGTGACACACATCGCTGAACGCTCTGTTAGCTATAGATATTATGTCGGAGCGATCGTGATCATCCACAGAATAGACCAATTTACTGCGAAATTAAAGGGGGATGGATCGTTTTGAAGGATTTTAAATGTAAAGTAGATCTTATTCTGCTCTTAACGGACGAAATGCTCCGTTTCTTCTCAAAGTGAGCAATAACACAGTGTTGCATTCGGCGCTGTCAAGCTGTGTCGACGAGCCAAGCAGGAGTCAGTTATAAACTCTTGAGTTTATTTGATGGACTCGTGTTGATAGTTAATTGTTAAAATGTTGACAATGTCTCTTGGTTCCATTGCCTGGTTGAAATACGAATTTCAATTTGATTCAATACTTCATTATTTTAAATATTCTCACGCATGTACAGCCTCAGTCTGACACTGTGGGCATAGCTGTTGCTGTTCACGGCAACCAAGATGTCTAAGAAGAGAAGAAACATACGTTCTTTTTGGAATTGCTAAAGCTATGCAGAAGACAAGAAGTGATCCTTTTCCGCTTCTCAAAAAAAAAAAAAAACATTTTTCACCATTTTAAGGATCTAAATCAAGAGAAAAAGAAAGTCCATCAAGCTGAACCTGTGATTATTATTTTTCCGTGGACTTTTTCATTACCTACTTGTACATGTTTTTTTGTTTTTTGTGTGTCTGTATTTTCAATTTTATTACATGGATATATAGAAACTGGTTTCTGTAATTCTTCTCGAATAAAAAAAGGTTAATTGACTGCACTTCCGTGTTTTTTGACCAAGTATGTCGATCGCTATTCAGAGCTTTAAATCCATCGTTCTATCAGCCCAGGAATAAAAATATGATTGAAAATATTACAACAGCATGTAATTGACGATATCTCATTCCTATTTCCTTCCCAGATATCTGTTTATTAAAGGGAGGGACAACTGGTTAAAAATGGACTTTGAGTCGTTATTTGATGCACCAAAAATGATTTTGGTAAAGGCCACTTTATCACACACAAAAAGAGTGAGCTAAAAGAACGAAGTGCACGAATAGAATCATAATCATGGCGGGTAAACTTACAAAGCCAAAAATAAAACCTATGCAGCACCACACAAATAAAAAGGTACACAACAAACCGGGTAACATACGAGCATATAAAGAGTAACAAGGACATCAATAGCGAATCAAGTTCATGTTCAAACCGGCACTACACTTGAAAACAGGCTAGAGTACTCAGTTAACACATCATTCGTTCCCTTGGCAGACGGGTTCTGCATCGTTGGCAGCACCAAAGCAGGAGGTTGTCGACCTCCAGAAAGGAGATGCGATAACAAATCTTCCATTTGCAATTGGCAACGTAGATAGCACTAATCAGCCGTAGAATGATCAGACTGCTTAGGGTAACCCAACTCTATAGCTATCTGCTACAAATTATTTGGAAACATATGTTAAATATTTGTATAATTTGGAAAAGACATTTATTCGAGGTATCTGTTAATTGCTGTCTTGAAATTCTGCTTTACTGATAATGTATTTTATTATATTTGTATTACTATATATGTATGTCTGAATGAACATATTCGATTCACATAATATTGACTGAAAGGAGCATGCAAATATATAATTATGCAATTATGCAAAGTGATTGAGTGATTGGGGTTTTACGGCTCCACCCAACCCGTTCGGGTGATACGGGCGCCAGTATGCAAATATATGGATAATTATGACATACTACTTTAATGATTTGAGAATATTTGCACTCCTAATGTATTACTTCAATATCTCACAAAATGAATCAATTATCAGATGATGCTCTCTTTGGAAAATACAATATTGATACAAAATGCTCTTTATTTGTTTACAATTTTGCCGCAATGTCAAAATCCCATAACAGGTTTCAAGGTGAGCTTTTACAGGACCATTAGATCTTCTTTGGATATTCTCATTTCGATCAAATTTGGCACATGTACATGAAAATGTGTCTTTGTTTTTCTATTTTAGTGTATGTTTAATAATCAGAGGGAACATATGTATGGTCAAGTGCTCTCTTCTGGGCTTTATTTTATATAATAATTCCATCAAAGTTTTACACACCCATTTATTTTTTGATGCGTCTATGAAGAAAATTTTGGACTTTTTTGTCAATAATTAAGCGTTTAACAGTGTATATGACCGATGGTGAATTACAGTGAAACCCCAATAACTCGAAAACGAATAACTCGAAGACTCCTCTTCGTTGTAGTGTTTTCAAAGTCCCGACGACTCCCTTATATTTTAGCATTACAGATTGCTCGGATTCCTTGAACACCACTTCGTCAAAAAACTCTGTTCCTCGAACATATTTTTTGGTCCCTTGAGCAAAATCGAATCGTATTCGTCAAAGTTTTTTTTTCGATCAAAGAACCCTTTCGCTAATTGCAAATAACGCAACTCTGTTTATTGTTTTGGACAATCGTTTACAAACAGAGTTCGACTCGCGTATCACCTCTCGCATGTTCAGAAGTCAGCGTCTCCGTCTCTGTCTTTTTATTGCGTAATCAACCGCATCGTGTCGATTAAAGCAACCGCCATTTTCAAAGGTTCAATTAGCAGCAAGTGTTCTTTTGTTCACGATGTTTGGTTAACAATAGAAGAGAGAGCATGTAATGGATTTTCGATTGGAATAAAACACATGAAGGCCTCTTTGATGAAGACGATTACAGAAAGTGGTATAGCCTCAGATGTTGAATAAGCGGTATAGCCTCAGATGTTGTATAGGCGAAAGAAATTAATAATAAACTCTTCCCATCAGTATAAACCCGTTTATTCGTCACAACAAATTAATCAGTCTATCAACGAATCTCTTCGAGACATCTCTGCAATAATGGCGACTAAACGAAAGATCACGTGTGTAACCCTGGACACCAAGTTCCTGGCGATCAGCGAATCTGAAGCTGGAGGGTAGAAAAAGGTCATCGCCAATAAGTTTGGAATTCCACCAAGCACCCTGTAAACTTAGATCAAAAATTCCGAGAAGATTTAAGCGCATTATAGAAAGAGTGGAGGTGACAGGAAGCGAGCGAGGTTGTGTGAATACCCAGACATGGAAAAGACGTTGATGCTGTAGTTCAAGGCGACAAGAACAAAGAATATCCCTCTCTCTTGGCCGATTTTGTATATTTTGTAATAAACAAGGCAAGCAAATCGTTTTAATTTTTTTTGCTCATGTGTTAGCAACTTTAAAGTCTTCAAGGGGAAGTCATTACTCTATCATAACGTAATTTGAGATCAATACGCTATCATAACGTCATCTCATAGATCATAATGTTACCAAAATGTTGAGAATTCGAAAAACCCCGATTCGTTGAAAACCCTCTTCGTTGAGTGTTTTCGCTGGTCCCTTCAAATTCGAGTTAGTGGGGTTTCACTGTATTGCGTTATTCAGGAGTTCAGCACATTTTGATGAAATGCCAACCCCTTCTTTTACAAAATGATATCAAAAGGGGTCGTGTGACTTTCTGGGAAATTCAATACTTTTTCATCCAAAGAGATAACCTATATTCAAGCCAAATTATAAATTTCTTTTTTAAAGTGTTCTATCTCAGGCCGAAAACTTCTCGAACAACCCTCATACATATTCTTAGTAACTTACACTCCACCACCATTGGCCGAGCCATTAGAGCATAGGACACTTTAGTCCCAATGAAGATCAGTGTCCAGAAGGGCGGCTTTTGATTCCCCGACTGGGAACTAGTAGGAACTGACTTGTCTGCGCTTGTTAAGCAAATAATACCCATACAGAACATTTGTTTGACCCCAGAAAATGACATCAAAGAGGTTTGATGTCAATAATCTGCACACAAAAAACAAAATCCAATATTGTTTCTATGCATTTCTAATGACCATTTTTTGTAATGTATATTAGCTTTTTAATTCATTCCAGCCTGTATAAAATTACTGTTTATGGAGGGAATTGTCAGCCCAAGTTAAATAACCATCTATGTGCTGATGTTCAAGTGAAACAGTGTAAAGCGTTTGTCCGAGGACAAAATAATTTCAAAGTTGCTATCAGTCACATAATTTTATATTCATGAATCAACATTGGCTTCAATCTATATCAATGTGTATGATCAGCTGATATTAATCATTTTTCTTAATGCAGACTGAATTGTGAATTTGAAGGAACTTTATGAAGCAGTAAAACACGCATGACATGCGTGCATGCTCATATATCACTGCATCTGCGCTTCCTGAAGAAGAACAAAAGTGGTGGGCTATCGGGAATTATACCAGGCCTCCTAAAGTTGCTGCCTGTCAATTGGATTGTTTTCATAGCATCAGTATTTTTACAATTGCTGGCTGCTCATGCTTACCCAAAATCATGGGCCTATACCAAACTTGTGATTCTCTTCAAAAAGGGAAACAAGAAGCTCTGCGATAACTATCGTGGGATATTGCTGATGGACTCGTTTGCAAAAGTATACAACATTGTCTTCAACAATCGCCTTGCATTATTATTTCAACTTGAAAGAGAACAAGCAGGGTCACAGAAATGAAGAGGACGTATCGTGTACTTGTTGACGTTACGGTTGCTTATCGACTTTGCATGTCACAGGCGTTAAAAGCTCTATGTCACGTCAGTTGATTTTTCCAAAGCATATGATCGAGTGCCAAGCAATCTTATGCTAAAGAGGATGACAGAACTGGGATGTGGAGCAACAAAGGTTCAGGCAATTGCAGCAGTTCACCAATGCACATGAAGGATTCTAAGAACTGCAATTGTGACTGCATCGATAGGCGTTCGGCAATGATCCCCAACGTCATGTCTACTATTCACTTTTGGGGTCAATAACCGCATAAAAAGCCTAAAAGATAGATGCCAGCCAGACGGCTACCTCCAATGGCTACACAGCCTAATGTTGATGGACAACACAATCATCCCAGCAACTAACAGAGAACACGCCATGAAGAAAATACGGATCCTCAGCGACTTCTGCAAATCATCAGGGATGGTCATAAACAATGGCAAAACAAAGTTCATGGTGATCAAAGAAACAGATGAGGACGGCCAACCATTAATCGATGGCTCACTAGAAATCAACAACTGATATTTTGGGTAAATCTTCTCTTAACATGGCAAAATTAATACATCAATCAAAACACAATGCCATGCAAAACTAGCACATGCTGTCAAGTTTGAATTATCCATTAGAAAAAACAGTGACATGCCTTTTGCTGTTAACATGAAGGTATTTCAAGCTGCACTCATGTGTGCCATACAATTTGGTTGCTAGACTTGGCTGACGGAGGGAGCAAGCAGATTAGCTTCACCATTATACATGTCATGTGTGAGAACATTGCTTGGAGTGCAAAAAAATAACAGTATCTGATTTATGTCTAGTGGAGATTGGCACCCCCCCCTTTGGTACAGATGATAAAAACAACCCAGCCAAAATGCCTGAAGAAAAGGAAAGTATAACTGATGACTTGTTTATGCAAGCGCTAAAATTGTGAGGAGATTCCATAAAAACTTGTGGCCAGTATACATCACCACGATAGAGACCTACAACCCCGAGGAAGAAACAAGAATGCTCCACAACAGGATTCATAGATCTGAAAGGACGAAGTACCAAACATACATGGAAATCAACCCCAACATGACGTTACATGCGATGTACACAGACCGAGCCGTGAAAGAACACGAAAGAATTGCCGTGACAAAATTCTGCCTCTAATCGCACAATCTTGCAATTGAAAAAGACAGATCGATGCATCGGCCCTGAGAAGAAAGATTGTGTCAGTGTGGACAAATCCAGGATGAGACCCACATCATCTCAGGATGCCCCATGACCAAAGATATATGCAGAAATCACCGCAATGTGAACTATAATTTTCCTAACTTCTTTCTCACGGAACCTACTACAGTTATGACAAACATTTGTTTTGAATTTATCAACAAAAAATTTTTAACCTTCCTTCCATTATTGTATATGCACCATTATGCTGTCCTGCAATAATATTCGACCTGTGCAGACTCTCGGTCTCCTGTGAATGGTCATCATTCACAATTAAGCTAAATTATATCCCTTTTTGACTAAAGATGCCTGCTTAATAGTGAGCAGAGTTTTAATTTGTGATGAGTAGCATACGCGAGGTACGCGTCTATTGTTTGACGGATATATAGAAAATTTGATTGAAATAGATAATTTCCATGTGTTGGTAAACATGCATGACGTCACTTAGGAATCTCCCAAAATGGCGTCCGCCTGCGACTTGGATTGGGTTCCAGATTCCCTTTATAATACGGCCGTTTCTGTGGTCGTTTCCCATTTTCGGGCTTTCAAGTCAGAGTTGAGATTATTTCCAGATAATGTGCAATTCGATATTTATTATCAAGTGAGTGGAAATTGTGAATTGCGTTTCACTACAAAACTAGGTATTTTTCACAGACTGTCATGTCACTAACTAAACTAGTAACAAAGTCACTCACTAGCCTAGGGACGACCATAAAATTTCGAACTTGTAATAATATTAGGGAATGTTATTCCATTCAAAAGAACTTACTGACCGCATTCTGGAGGTGTTTAAATTATTGCTGTAGCATTATTTAAAAAAACAGTTATGATCAAAATGAATTCAAGGATTCTGTAACATTCACATTTTCATCAATCATTCATTCATTGTGGAGATAGAGAAAATGAAGCCGCAACTACAAAATTCAATGTAACTTTTTTTACTTGTTATCCAAATAGACTGAAATTTTTAGTGGACTTGCAGAAACAATAATACACAGAAATCAATCAATGAAGGGTGAATAATACTGAAAATATACTAAAATACAATGTATGATACATAATTTTATTATTATTTTCTTTTCTTTTTTTTTTTTCTTTTTTTCGAGAAACACAAGCATCAATTTTTTTTTTTTACACTCACAGTACCAGAACATTATCAGAAGGTTCTTTGAGCGATTGCTAGCTGTCTCCACGCTGAGTCCAGGGAGTGTTTGCTGCGTAATTAAAGTATTAGTTAAGTTTGTTAAATCGTCGGTCACCGCTATTAAGAAAAGTCAGCCTGCATCATTGCTTCAACGAGCAGCGTGGCGAGTTTGGTGATAAGGAGCTTAACAAAGGCTTTTTAATTACACACCAACCACTCCCTGGACTCTACATGTAGACAGCTCGCAATCGCTTAAAAAACAAAAACGTTTCTGATCATTGATTTGAAATTTTTACAATATATTCATGATTGTTGCGTCTCTATATTTTTAAAATTTTTAAGCTCTCACTCTTTGGAGTAAAAAGATATGGCTGTGCTAACAGCGATTTTTTTTTGTCATTTTTCAGCCAGGTTTATGTCAAACACATGTTAAGCGGGGACTGGTACTCGAGCCTGGCCGTCTACAATTAGGAAACTTTGCTCGCGTTTACGCCATATGTCTACTCATTATTCTTCCTCTTTGACTATAGTGATCAAACTGCCAGGACAAATTTATTCTGTGGGTGTGGTACTTCCAACTTTCAAGTCTGTTTTTAAATGAATTTAATCCAAATCTTGTATAGTTTCTTAGTCTGTTTTTAAAAGAATGAACTTGAAGTGGTTGTCTCTTGTACCAGGGAATAGTGATGCGATGGCAGATTCAGTGCGGGGGCAGAGTGATAGTCGTGTGGGGTTTTATATAAGTTCTCAGCACTGTCCTCTTGAGGATGCTGTATTTACATTGAAGAAGAAGAGAAAATTGTTGAAATCATAAATCTGAAATGCTGGAAAGTGGCTTATAATAATGTTTTGATGAGGCCACCGCATGGTTGGGAGCGAGCATTTGCCTCCCTCAAGTTTCTCCAGATTCTTCCTCAATCTTGAAGCCCAGACTTGGGCAGCATACTTTACGCAGGTTCTTACAAAAGCACTATATAACTGTGAAAACAATTTTGTGTCTTGGTTGAGAAATCTCAAATGGATCTCCTTCTGGAAAGTCAACTTCTCATCATTCCCATGGATTCTTAATTTTCTAGGTCTTTCTCTTTCCTTGACCAACTCAAGGCTTTCCTTAGTCATTACACCTAGGGCTGCCATCAGTGCCATGTGATATGATGGTTTAGTGGGTGAGTGGGAATTGATCCTTAGGCTCGTGCACTTTTCTGAGTGGAAATGCAGGAGCATCCTTTGTGACCACTCTCAATTTTAAGATAATGCAGTAAATATCAGAACTTGGGGCAATAGTGGTTACTTTAGCTAATGTCAACAACAGCATGTAGTATCATACTTTGAAATTCTTGAAGATAAAGTGGCTATCATGGTGTACTCAATCATTTGAACGCCTCATTCAATCAAGATCATGTAAACTTACTCTTTCAGTTGTTTGCAAATAGAGGAATTCAGCCAATTCCTCCTGGTCAGTGACTTTCCAAATGACCCTCATTCATTTTGCTGAGTATCATATTATCATTAACTCATTATTTTCCTATTATTGCTTTATCAAAAGTTGATTAACAAAGCCTCTCTCCATTCTTACAGCTTTACAACAAAGGAATGCTGGTTGAGCTGGGTCAAGAATTCTCATGTCTTGAAATCTTTGCACGTGTACTCAAAGTCCATGATAAAAGGTCAGTGGGTGAACCTTAGGGTCATACTCAAAGGTCTCAGATTGCAGTTAAAATAATTAATTATTAATTGTAGTATTTACCCGGGATATAACAGAGAGAAATTAGCTACTATTTTAATTCAGCTTTTTGTAATGCCAGGTCAATGCATCTTTTCGATTTGTGTGTAAAAGACATGCGGTATAATCTTGATATGTCGAATTTCAAGGGACCGTAAAAATCACTTCGCGGTGTAGAGCCTTCGAGATATACTAACATGGAACAAGCATGGGGGAAAAAATGAGTCCAGTGGAGTTTTCTCATTGTAGCCACGATGACTAGAGTAATTGCAGAGACAAAATGATGACCTAATACTGCCCCCTCATACCCCGCTCATTAATATACCAATTATCCAGCCCCTTTGAAGTCTTTAGTGCCTATCATATTTTCTCTGATATTGCCGATTTAAAAAGATCACAAACGCTTTGTAGATTTCTGTAATCGTTGCATGTCTCTAAATAATGCCGACCTCAAAGGAACGTATTGAATGAGGCTCTGAATCTTTGTTTTGACACCTATTTTAAACATGAATAGGAATCGGGAGTTACTCCTAGAACCGCTTGCTGTCAACTTCGAGAAAAGTGTGAATGGCGCTAATTAGATGCTCCGAGTCGAGAAATTAGTTGAGACAGCTGCATCCAATCACAGGCAAAGTTTCTTTAGCATTCAACTATGCATGAAAATTTTGCATACCAGTATTTAAGTTAACTTCAACATAAAGATACCTAAAGTTACCAGCGGAGACGGAAAATGAGTTCGAGTTAAAGAGCTTTTCGAGTTTTGGTTGTTCGACATATCATCACAAAATTCATTGTATGGGTATAGGGAAGGACTAGGGGATTCGAAATGGCTTCGAGTTATGGGAGTTTGACATATCAAGATTTTACTGTACTAATATTTGCTTGATAAGTGATAACCGAAGAGACCTTTTTTGCAATATTATATGAATAATTGAATTTAGACTGGTATCGTTTATCAGGGCTTAATAATTAATGTTATGCCTCACAATGTGGTTTCTTTCCCTAGAAACCTGTTGCACCACTGTTTCCAAGCCCTCATGAAGCACAGGGTCTCATTCCACCTGGCAACAGCGTACAGCCAACACTGCTGCACAGTGCACGCCTCTAGCTGCACAAAACGCATTCAACAAGCGATTCAGCTAGGATTCAATCTTGGTATAACTGACACCTGACCCCTGTTCACTGCTATGTTGTTTTTTTTTATAGGTGGCTTTCTCAGTGATGCAGGCTGGTTTCCTGATGCAGAGGTTGTACTCAAAGCGTGTCTGCAGTTGTGTAAGCAAGCTAGCTCCACTCAAGCCCTGCTCCATGCCCTCGAATGCTGTGTCAGGTGCTTGTTGAATGATTCAGATTTCTCAATTGTCATTTAATGAATTTTTTCAGACTGCTGCACGTGCGGAACGCCAACTGCCAGTACGGGGACGCTGAGAAGTCGTGGGTGGAGGCGCAGGAATATGTTCAAGAACTGACGAATCAAGGTCACAAAGTCAACCGAGCCACTCTCCTCTCTGAGTACTGCGCTCTGCTGTTCGCTAAAAGCCAATATGACATGGTCAGTCATCGCATGTTGATCGCTTAGATGTTGGCGTTTGAATCCGCAGGCGTATCGAGCGTGCTGCACGGCTCTGAATGAGATTAACCCCTCACTCCCTCCTCGTGTAAGTCGCACTCCGTATTCATCCGTGATCGTCATTTTGCCTTTCCAGGTCATCGTCGACGTCTTCAGGCAATGCGCGAAAGCGTGTGTTGTGAAACGTGAGTTTCAAAGAGCAGAATTGTTGATCAAATTTGCCGTGCAGTGCGCTAGGTAAAGAAAGAGTGCAACTTGAACTTGGGATTCGAATATTGTCTCCTCAGGGATCACTTTGGTGGCCGGCATCACATCTACGCTGATGCATTACTTGATTACGGCTTTTACCTGCTTAACGTGGATGCTGTCTGTCAGGCTGTGCAAGTGTACCAAGCAGCCCTTGACATCCGCACGGCTGTCTTTGGTCAGAATAACCTGCATGTAGCCATAGCCCACGAAGACCTGGCCTACAGCTCTTATGTCTTTGAATACAGCTCTGGAGAATTCCAACATGCTCTGTATGTCATTTATGTGTTAGTCTTTTGTCTCGATTTATCTTGTGTTTGCAGTGAACATGCAGAGAGGGCTATTGAAATCATCACTTGCATTCTCCCTGAGGATCATCTGCTCTTAGCTTCTTCCAAGCGTGTCAAAGGTAGTCTTGATTCAATTACTGAAGCATTGTATTCCATTTTTCTTGCATAGCTTTGATTCTTGAGGAGATAGCCATCGACAGTCCAGATGAAGCCAGCAAGCGCTTGTTGTCTGAGGCCCAGGATCTGCACCTCACTTCTCTTTCGCTCGCCCAGAAAGCATTCGGAGAGAACAATGTTCAG
The DNA here is from genome assembly GCA_000328365.1 of Capitella teleta. Classification (NCBI taxonomy): domain Eukaryota; kingdom Metazoa; phylum Annelida; class Polychaeta; family Capitellidae; genus Capitella; species Capitella teleta. Next base: position 76,097 of record KB294182.1, on the reverse strand, counting down.
ACGGCAAAGCATTATGGCAATCTTGGACGGCTGTATCAATCCATGGGGAAGTTTGAGGTATTCAATATAACTCAACTCTCAGAACCTCAACCAAATCGTCATCCTATCTTTGTATCTTATTCCACAAAATTATTCAATTTGCAGTTGGCAGAGACGATGCATTTGAAAGCAATTGCTGTGAAAGAGAAACTGCTTGGTCCAGATGATTACGAAGTGGCTTTGTCAATCGGACATCTTGCTTCTCTCTACAACTATGATATGGAGAAGTACGGCGATGCGGAAAAACTCTATCTGCGATCCATAGCTATCGGTGAGCAATGCTACGAGTTGTACCCCTTTAATTTGTGGGGGATTTCTTTTACGATTTAGAGCCCTTTGGTGGATTTTTTGCAATGCAAAAATAATATTTATTATTTATTGATTATTATTGTTTTACAGGTCGCAAACTATTTGGTCCCGGCTACAGCGGATTGGAATATGATTATCGTGGTCTTTTACGCTTGTATAGTGCTGTTGGGAACAGCGATAAAAATCTTGAATACTACCAAGTGTTGAATGACTGGTACGACATCCGAGATCGCAACAAGGATAAAGACAAGAAGCCTCTAGAGTTTGATCATTCGGATAATTGCCAAAGCATCCTAGGAGTTTTCTTCAAGCTACCTTCATGATAACGTCAAAATTTTGATACTTGTGTTTGAAACTTTAGATGATTGTTAGGGGGGTGTTTTTTTTCTTCAGAATTTTCTGAAAATATTTTGTTTTTAGTTTGATTTTTATTTTGTGTATGTTGCAAATCTTGTAACATATTTATGTGGCCTGAATTTTCATAGCACCCTGTCATGTGAATGTCAAGAGTTCACATCTTCTTGGGAATTTCTTGTTTTGATTTTACAGTTTCATATTTATTATATTTTGTTTGCTGGTCAGCAATGATTCTCCATGCTTCAGTCGTTTTTATTGTAGACGCTTAAAATATTATTCTAAATAACTATATTCGCTCCAATTATTCAATGTCATAGATCCCAATCTCCTTCTCATTTTTGTCTCATGAATCGATTTGTGGCGTCTGCCGTTGTATGTCACGTGACATCATCTGCTCTGTTTGTCTGAATTTCTGCACTAAAAAAATTTAAATGAAATCTCTGCTTTTATTTCCTCTTATCTCGAATATCTCGTACTGAAGCAAGATATTCTGTATAACAGCAAAGTTTCGTGGACACGAAATGACGATATGCGTTATGCACTTACAAACTGAGAGGCTATGATTTTGTGATTGAAACTTTTAATTAACAAATATAAATAAAAAAGTAATGTCAAAATGTGAAAGTAATATCAAAGTCTTTTGTCGGCAATTCATTAAAGATCATCATCACTAGCACACCAACAACAAAGCCATAGTTGATATCCACGTTCCGTTGATCTTTGAAGTCAGCCTCGCTTTGGTCGCGGCTTAAACAGAGGAGAGGTAAAGGCTACCAACTCCATTGTGGGGGCGGGGATGTTTTGATGCTTTGTGAACAACTGTTTCTAACTCTTTGAAGTAACCAAACTGATAAATATGCTTATAGAATTTTTCAACTTCAAGCTATCGATCGAAAATATGCCGATCAATTCCAGAATGAGATGTTTTGAGGGACTGATGTTAATGCTAATAGTAAAATATAGGAAAATCGTTGAGACTTCGAAAAAACTTTGACACAGATAGAAATTCTAGGGACGGTTGTTCGACACATCGAGGTTTCAGTATGCCAAAATTATTTAAATTAATATCGCCAATATAACCAAAATCTAAAAAAACATCAAATATTATATTCGCCAATAATTTATAAGTATGTGCTCAGTAATAGAAACTTCCAAGTTGAATTAAAAATTTTGGTTGCCGTGGAGAACACTAGCGAAGAAGCGTGAAAACTGCGTGAAACATGGATTCCTTAGCTTATGGAGGGCATTTCAGGTGTTGGACCTCTTCAGCTTAATATGGGAATTTTCCAAAAGAGTAATTGATCCACACTGTACTGAAGGAAATATTTGAACGCATTTATTACTAAAGAGACCACATATCATTGAAAGGGCAATCCTTAGCTCCAAATAGTCCTTTTGGAGGGTCAAAGGTTACAGGCACTGAATTCAACTTGTACTTTTTACTGTTCTCTTTCTTCACCAACTAAAACAAAAGAGAAAAGAATTTGAAGGAAAGGAATCACATAAGCAAATTTCCAACTTGAAATAAAATTGTTAAAGTATTTTAATACTCACATCATCAATGCTCGTTTCCAAGATATCCGATAAGTCCGTCTCGAGTTTCGGAAGCACCTGCTCCAACTGCCTAGAGTCAATTGATACAATATAGTAATAATGACTCTGCAGAGTCTGAAAAATGAAAGAAAGCAAAATCACACAATTAATATACAGACATAAAAACCAACTTGTAACTCCCACAGAGAGCTCTCGAGCGCTCGACATTTCGAAGGATCATTCTCCGTCATGATGAAGGGATCACTAGCAAAGCCTCAGAAAACACGAAAATATAAAACATTGCAAAATGAGTTGATGGAGCACGCACCATCAGTGGTTTCAGCTCTGTGGATGAGAACAGAGCAACTGGGGTGACGACGTGTCAGGTTGTAGATGAACGGAACCACGATGGTCAGAGCGGCTGGGGGTGCGGTCAAGCCGAGACGAGCAAGGCGTTTGATGAACGCGGCCACCAGGTACCCAGGAAGATGACTGAATTGAAAAAAACCAAGATTCAATTTGACGACTAATGACATGAACACTTACGTTGATGATAAGAAAAGGTTCAACAGATGGAAGAAGCGAGCTGAATATTTGACGTGGAAAACTGAAGGTTCTAGAAGCTGGTATAATTTGCCGTAAAAGTCAGGGTAATCACTGTAATGAATGTTTTCAGATGATAATTAATTAAATAAAGGATTAAATAACCTACAGGTTGTAGTTATTAATGAGGATGAAGAGCCCGTTGAGCGCTAGGAGACTGATGGCGCCGCCTATGTTGTAGGATTCCGTTAAGAAGTCAGCCAACAGGAGAGGGTTGGCCATGCGGGGCATGATTTTATCGTGAATACTTATGAGGACTTTTTTGTACAGACTGGCACTCAGCTGAAATGATCAGGGATTCTAGAGCCTTCAAGATCAAAGACAGATACACACCTTCTGACTGAGGAATGTTAAGTACAATGTGGAAAAACATTTCTTATGCTCATCAGCACGACAACTCTTGGCTTCACCGTTTTCTGAAACATAACAAATAAGTCTTCATTTTTAGCCTCAGAGCCTACCATACCCGGTTTGAATGTGAGAAACGCTTTCCCGGATTTTGATCGATCTTCTTTAAGGGTTTTAGGCAAAGTGAGATCTTGAATCAGGTGATAAACATTGTGCAAAAAGACGTCATTCTACAAAACGAAAAAATGAAACCAAATCAAATATTCAAAATTTGAAAATCACCTTCTTGGTCTCTTTATTGAGAATACTGGTGACCAATTCCATCGTGTTGAACAACACATCAGCATACTCTAAATACGTTCTGTAGAGCGTAATGAGTTCATCATTGACTCGTGTATGACTCAATAGTGCTATAAGGATGAGCTGAAAAGAAATTCAATCATTGAAATCAAAGATTAGATTTCAGAAAGGTGGCTGAAAACATACCCGGCATATTTTTTGAGGGAACAAATTATCAGGGTTCTCCTTACTTAAAGGGTTTAACCCTTCCGTTTCCAGCAGTT